>CABFOW010001156.1:142615-154611 GCA_902141385.1 Timema californicum | reverse complement strand
CCCATCTTCCCCTCTTCTGTGCTTTATGGTATATATTCTGGCGCCTGTGCCTACGAACTTTACAACTAGGCCTGAGTCGTATCAGGGATAGGATAAGCTCCGGCATCATCAACGTAAAATGTAAGAACTAAATTCACTCTCGGCAAAGTTAACTTCTCTTTTTTTTTTATTATTATTGTAGAACCTTTCAAAATTCCATTTTGGCCTATTATTCAAATACTTTAAAAACAAATCTGACAATTAGGATTTCAGACTATTGTTCTTTAGAGGTCGCTTCATTGCGAGGTCATGGCATCTTATCGGCAGTAGAGTTATTATAAATCGATTGTATCGATAATTATGTTCAAGGGGTATCGTGTCAATTTACTTTAATATTTAAGTAAAGTTCACAGGAACTATTCACTATTTCAATTTAGATTACTCTTGTTGTCTTTTGCAACATGCCATTTCTAATGGACAAATGTTTAATATTTTGATGTAGGTTTTTCTTGTTGTTATTTTGCAACATACTAATTCTAAAAGGGCAAATATTTAATGTTTGAATTTAGATTATTCTTGTTATTTTGCAACATGCCAGTACTAAAAGGGCAAATATTTAATGTTTGAATATAGATTATTCTTGTTATTTTGCAACATGCCCTGGCTAATAGATTTAGGGTTAACTACGTTTTGGTAAATTTTCAGTTGTAATGCCGTCTGGTTATGTTCATAATTTTTAATGAGTCTCATTTACATTTATATGTTTATCAAGATCTTGTATTAACATTTCATTAATCTGATGAATATTTAACCTCAGACTCTATAACATTGGCTTAAATTCATGGTTGTTTATGAATTTCATCTATATTTTTATACATCTTCACAACAACAATGTAAACATTGAATAGAACTGTTAAATATCTAATTGAGCGATAGCTAATAAATATAAACTTATAATGACTTATGCTATTTCCTTTTAATTAGATATGCCCCTCCATACCCAAGGTATCTGATATTTTTCTATTGTTTATTGTGAACTAATAGGCAGGTTGCAGTCTCTTACTGCTTTGAGGTAGACGGCCCCTTTTGGTAAACTCAGCAACAGGTGTGAGAGTTGCGAGCTTCGGTATTGGAATGTTTTGGGTAAAACATTCAAAGCCTTGAAATCCATAGCACTCGTTCCTATTGTACCCCCCTTTTTTGTATTGTTTGAGCATCCTCCCCTTTAGGATGCTACAAACCTCACTGTCATCGGCAGTCCATTCTAGTGCGAGAGTAAAGCCAGAGACCAGAGGCTGGCAACCTCTTTGATATTGGGGGCTTTATGGGTTTTAAAAAAATGTTTGGCTAATTTAAAAAAGAGTAAAGCAAAAAAAAAGTTCAATTTTACATTTCCCAATTAGTAAATAGCTTTCAAGTCCATTTTTTGAACAAATTGTTTGCTAAATATTTGGTGGACTAGATAAAATCAGTCAGTCGGTAGATTGCTGACCCTTGCCTTAAATAATTTTACCACCAAGCGAGTCCCTTCAATGTCACTCATCAATGTCACCATTTATTGTAAGAATACATCACATACTGTACTTGTCTTGTGGAAATAATGTTTTGTACTACGAAAGTTATCCCCTTCAAAACTCATTTGTTACCCCCCAAACCAACTCTAAACTAGGCCTATATAATAGATAAGTAGGGTTGCGCCGGACGTGATCTCAGCGCTCTGACAAGAACACAAAGCATCTACTTCCTTTCTCCTGTACGACTGCTCCAAAAATCTCCAGAGAATATCACATGCTCACTTCTAAAACTTTCACCTCACAAACAATCTTTTAATTATTTTAATGAACACATTAAAACTCTTCAAAAACTGAAAATCAAAACTAGAATTGCAAATAAACCCGAAATAAATAAAACAAATTACGGCTTTTTTTAACAGAAATAAGAACACATTAAGCACAATACAAAGTCAGCCGCCATGACGTATATTATGTTTACTCGCCCGAGTGATGATTAAAATAAAGATACTGTTAATTCTTAACACCCAACTGGTTTTAATTATCTACAACTATGCAAAGAACCCCAAATTATTTCATACAATCCTTAAGTTAGACATTTTGTTGGGTTTCATGAAAAATTAATATTGTCAACAGTCAGACAGCGATAAAACTGTTTATTTATCCCTACCGGCCTACGTATCGTATATCAATTGTTTGTTTGAAATCAATTCAGGTAATCTGATCACTTATTAAGCGCTCTTGAATTTTAAGAATCAAATAACAACTTGCTAATCCATTATTTGTTTTTAAATTGATTTTAACTTAGAATTTATTATTTTTTTAAATATGTTATTGAAGTAATTGTAGAAATATTCAAACATTGTCCTGCCTTACAAAATGGGAATGAACATATTGTAGTTGAAAATATGTTCGTATTTTAAATAGAATGTATTATCAGGAATCGATATATCACAAGAATTGAATATATTTGTTTACTACGTGAAAATTGATAATGGATATATGAAAAAATAATAATAAAACATACTTAGGCATTATTTAGTTCTCTATTTTCAATGTATGTTTAATTGTTAAGCATGTTGTTTTAGTCTTTATTAAAAATCTCTGCTTGTATTTTTATTTTTGCTATCTTAATACAATAAAATATCCTTTAATGATGATTAAAGTCAATCGAAGGATAACTAGGCTTAATCTTTTTATTTCACATGTTTTTTTTTAAAACTTAACTCATTCTAACACTTTTAAAAATAACTAAAAGAGACTCAAATTTTGATTGATTTTATTTTTAAACAATAATATGAGTCTAGATTGTTTAATTTGGCTGGATTTTAACCTGTATTTTGCGAGGGGTGGTTGGGGTTGATTAAAATTGAAAGCATAATTGAAATACATCTTAATTCACAGTTTAGGCCTATATTGTGTAGTGTAAAAATTAAAATTAAAATCTATAACAATTTGCTAGGATTCTGATTCGAGATTCGAAAATAAAATGCATATTTGAATTCGAGAAATAGTGGATTCAACCCATCTCTAATTTAAATGTAATATGTACAAACAATAATCAAATTCATATTAAATATTTGATTTAATCACTGGGTATAAAATACAATAATTATAAATACATATTAGTACTCTAACAATTAACCCCTGAAAGAAATATTTCATTCTCCTTAAATTCTTAATAAAAAATAATCAACACATTCATTCTTTATATAATAAACAAAAAGACAAAAGTTAAAGAGATAAACAGCTTGAAATGTACCTTTTGTAGGAAAGTTCCACGATTAATTAAAAAGAAAGTATATGAGTTTAAACTTGTTTGGAAACATATAATAATGAGAAGTAAAAGCAGATAAATGACAACTGGAGTAAAATGGAAGGCCTGTTAATCCAACAAATTTTAATCCAATAAAAAGAAAATTTGCTGATGAATATGTAAAAAAAAAAATTCTAGTACCGACTCTACAAAACATATAAATAGACATTACTTTGGCAATCATCACCCTATGGCTTGTTACAGTTAAAGTTTCGAATCCTACTATGCCTCCAAAATTGAGACCACCATTCCCCTATCTGTGTCACAGTTTCCAAATTTGACATTAGGAACTGAATAACAAAGATCAGATTTAAATCAGAACTCAATGAAGATGACCCCTCCTTGGAAGAGAGAAGATTAAATATCTGTGCCACTGTTTCCCAGACATGCCAATATGAACAAGTTAAATTAATCTTGTCTTTTCTGATTTGCCATAGTTTGATAAAGATACACACATTCAAGTGATAGTCGGTGCTCAAATAAAATATGTTACCAATTTGCACTGTCTCTCTCTCTTTAGAGGATGGTTTGTTCTTTATTTTGTATCTACTTATTAGTTTATTAATTCGTGTTTTTTTTTATAAATATTTCAACCATTAGTAATTATTTTAATCCCTACAATTTAGGACAACTATGTGTAAAGCAGAAGATACAGGAAATATTGATAATTCTGGAGAAGAGAAAATATTCTGATCCTTAACAGATTTTTTTGGGGGGTGAAATGTGTATTTATGGTTTAGAAAACCAATACATCAACATTTTATAATATAAAATAATTAGTTTTACTTTGCGAGTTAAAATATATATATTTGTTATAACTTTAGTTATGTGGCAAATAGTACCTCCCTTGGGATTACTTTAAATAATACAAACTACCAGACTTAAATTTAATCATGTTATAATTTAATAACGATGCATTTTTGTGTATAATAAGAAACCTTTTTTATTGAGGCGGGTGTGCAGGTGTGTGAACAAGGAGAGGATGTTTAGGACCTTTCCAAAAATCATTATCACGAGACCCCCTTGAAAAAAAAAATATAACAAGAGGGTAGGTAAAAGTACAAAGATATGAACTGTACTATTAAGTCACAGAGCATCCATCCTTGCTTTGGACGACACCCTGAATTTCAATGTAGACAAACCTAAGGCTTTTAATGTCAATAGAGATTGCTAAGGCTTTAATTCTTACCAGTCCTGTGGAGTTAACTAGTCAAGAGCAAATCTTGAATTTTAAACTCAAAAATTGTGAGTTATAGACTAAGCCACCATATCTTGTGGTTCAAGGTAATGAACAATTCTTTATGATTATATACAAACATTTAATTCTTATCTTAATTAGTTAAAACATGTAACCAGGTTAGAATAATTGCAACAGTCAAATTTCTTTAATTCGTTTAAAATTTTAAATCAAACAAATATTTAAAAGCTAATTAGGAGTTTAACTTTGCCCTATTTTTTATTTTATTTTATTTTAAATATTCGACTTGACTAAATTTAAAATATTCAGTTTGTAAATCCCTGATTTTTAATAAATAAATAAATGTAGACATAATTATATGAAATGGTAAGACAATCGTATTAGAATGTTTTATTTAAGATACAAAGTTAAGTCATAATTATTTAGAACCATACCACTTGTGATGCGAAATACATTAATACAATCAGTTTAAAAAGACGTTTCTTGCATTCCGACGGCAAGTTAATTCTCAGTAAGTACGGTTTTATTTTGTGTAAAAAAATATAACACGAATATTTTTAGTGGCTCACATTTCCATCCAAACATATACACAAAGCTGACTCAAATTATAAAAATATAAACTCTTTCATTAAGAAAAACCTCTTCTATAAACTGTGAATTACTAAATTGATGAAAGCTTTTTAGGCAACAATAGTATATGTTCTAAAACACAAAATGTTTGCGAGTAGGTCTCTATTATTGAATTGTGTTAAACATATTATTAAAAATGCAAAAGAAGTAAGAGCATAAAATACATTTCAAGGTTTGTGATTAAACATCCTAGTACATAGCTGCTTTCTAGACTAGATAGCAACCCAAACCGTCCATTCCGGGTGTGAAGTTGAGTGTTACCATGGAAAGCAAACTGTCACTCGGCTATTACTCTCCAATAAAGTAGTTCCATAGTTTAATAGTGAAGCAATAAACAGTGGGTTGAAAAGTAAGCTGAACTTCTTGCCCCTACTTGACTTGGCGAAAAGGGACAATCTAAACACAAAACAGGATTCCCCGAGCTGCTAGCGGACGGCTCATAAACAACCTCCAACTGTATTATTGTCGACAGTCTGCCGCGCCGATATCTCACTTCCTCCAGTACTGTGCAAACTTGTGCAGTTGCTCAACCAGTGCGGCCATCACGGCTGTGACCGAAAGGTCCAGTAGGTTCTGCATGAAGTGTACCGCCTCTTCGTCTCCCAAGTCCAGCCTTAGTTTGTCCTGGACTTTCTTCACAGCCTTGTCTGGCTCCAGAGCGATATCTGGGACGCTTGCGTCCACCATCAGAGAGAACAGGTTCAGCATCAAGTTGGCATGCCTGAAATTAGTTTCCCCAGACATATTAAACCTTTATGGAGCATATTAAAGGTTTATCTTTTATCGTAATTAATTTGTGGACAAACAGACCACACACACCTGTACCTATTTGGTGGAAATATAATCTTAGACTTAGTTCAGCAGGTAGACCCTCTACTAACTAGGCTAAGGTAACAAATTTCAGCAAAGTGTCACTTATGTGAGATGCCTCCTATTAAGGGTGTGCGAAGCTTCAAAACTTCAACTTAGCTTCGAAACCCGCACTAGCTTCGACTTTGCTTTGAAAGAAAGCAATAAATTTCAAAATTAAAAAAACAAACAAATACATGCCTCATTCAACCTAGATTAAAATAACGTCACCGCCGAACTTTGTTAAAATGGGTCCAAACATTTGGTAGTAATCGCGGAACTGGCGAATAAACTAAGGAAAGTGTCAAACAGTCAAGCTAAAACAGGATATTCACGCCACTTGATTGATAATTACAATACCACGCAATGACGCATTAAGATGGTTGCATTATATCTTCTGTCTCAAAGTAAGCTATGACTCACCTGCGCAGATGCAGGAAAGCAGTGTAGCACTGCTTACGGAACTCTTGATAATGCTCCGAGGTCACTCCTCCCATAGCTTCCACCATCTCCTTGCTCAGCTTCATTGGTGGGGGGAGAGGTTTCGGGTCACGGCCCAGTATATAACCAAAGTCGATGTGAAACAGTTTACCAGATGTGGTCAGAAGCAGGTTGTCTAGATGTCGATCACCAACACCAAGCAGGTATGTTATGACGCAGTAGCCCGCTGAGAAAAATACACGTTGTGTCACCTTAAACCATATTTGGCAACGTTTGAAAGAAAAATATTTATCAAATATGTTCACACATCTCTCTAGGAAAAACCTCTTCTCACTCCTGGAAGTACATCTGGTTACATTTTTAAGAACATACAAGAACAAAGTTCATACTTTACAATGCTGTCATTGGACATTGATTCATTTTTTTATGTTTCTTTCCATCTTTCCCGTAACTTGATCCAGGAGAGGAAAAGATTGCAGTGGTTAGGGCATGTGATGAGAATGGAGGAGCAGAGAAAGCTTAAGAAAGCTATTCACAGTAAGATGGACCAAGTGAGAAGGACATGGAGACTAAAGGTGTGGATTGTAGACACATGGCAGAGAGAAGTTTGGAGAGATCGACAGCTGTAATGGAAGAGGTTATGCCAGATGACCTGCAGAGGTAGAAAGAAATGTCCATAATGATGATTACTAAGCAAAATTCCATAAAATTATACTAAATGGGTCCTATTCCTGCTTACTTTTAATAATCTATACAAAAATATCTGATGGCCTAGTATAAATTCTTTATGCTTCTCATTTATACCAAGAATGGCAAAAATTGTAATCAACAAATCACTTGTGTTTTCTATGAACAAACATTGCGATGAAGTAAATTATGCATATCTTACATGGTATTAGGGGTGTGCAAAGTCTCGAAACGCCAACTTGGCTTTGAAACAAATTTCAGTTTCGACTTTGCTTCAGAAAAAATGTCAGCTTCGACAATTATGAAGCATTGTCAATCGAAATATGGAGGGCTAAAATATTCTACTTATGGTCAATTAATCCCATCCTGGGCTGTTGTATACATTACATTAATATGGAAAAAAACTGATGTAATTTACTTGTAAGTTGTAATAGCTTGATTTATCATTTTTAAATTAAATATTATGAACAATTGTGCAGAAAAATAATTTTAGGTAATTTTATAGTATTAATTTATGTATGAATAAGCATAATACATTATATTCTCAGTATAAAAAAAAATAAGAAAAAATTTTGAAACTTCAATTTGGCATCAAGAAGATTTCATATATTTGATTCAAGTTCACTTCGATTTGAAAAGGTGGACTTTACATTCCCTTATATGGTATGCAGCAAACACACAATTAAATGATTTTTTTTTGGCACCACGTCTTACTACCCGTTCGGGTTATACACCAATGTACTAATTTCCCTATGGATTAGGTGGGCTTAATTTAGAGGAAATGCAACCACATTTGCATAAAGGGAGAGTGGAAAATCATTTAGGGAAAACAACCTTCAGTGTACCCGACAGGGATTGAACCCTGGTCTTGTCTTTGGCAGACTAGTCCAACATGAGAGTAGAACATTAGACCACGCTACCATCGAAACGGGTTAGATGTTGATGTTTTAGTTATTTTGTAAAAGATTATAATTTAATCAAAGGTGCTGTAAAATCTTAATGGTAGTTAAACATGTTTTGAAAAGTTTCTGAGAGTTGTTGATTATGCTTAAAATATCTAGTTCATCAAGGACAATTGTATTAAAAAGATTAGCAGTGAGTATTAACTGGAGAAAAAAATGTTATTTTGACTAATATAAATAAAACTTGCGTGTTTTTTTAATGAATGTGAAAATCCAGAAATTTTATAAAATTCCATGATTTCTCCACTGACCAAGCAAATTCTCTGACTTTTCCTTTTTTTTCCAGACTGCTGGAAACCCTGATTACACACTAAGAATGTTGATAAAGAATGGAGTCAAGAAAGTTACACCATAAAATTATAATATAGATTATTTTTCTAAATATTTTGATTAATTCTTTGTTTAGTTCTCAAATTAAGGACCAACAGAATCAAGATTATTCCTTGAGTCGAACCCGAGTGAGCTTCCATGAAACTGCCCGAGAATAGTCGAGACAAACTTGAATTCAATGAATACATGATTTTGAATTAAAAGAAGATACCCACATAAAAAAATAAAAAAATAACAATAGTACTGATAATTTTATAATGTAAATAACACATTCCAGCTGTACATTTCATAAAACAATACCCTAACATACTATATTTCTTTAATCCGAGTCTTAAATCTTCTTTTGAATCTAAAATCAAAATTAAAATCCTTTACTATTTAAAAATGAACAATTTGAAAGTTAAAATATTTAAAATGTAATATAAAAAACTAAAAGAACATAGTAAATAAATTATATGAATACAATTGTTTCAATTTTTTTTACCCTCTGAACTACATAGGTCAACATAATTCCTTTCGATCAATTGCTTCAAACTGTTATTTCAAGTCGATATCTTCATAATGGTATTTGAGATATTTTTTGAGATCTTTACAAATCTCGAATCTCTCAAATACTATCAGATTCAAAGAATTGAGCGCCCCAGCTCTATGAAATATAATCCTACTCACCACAGCTTCTGACATATGTGTCCATCACTTCAGAGGCAATGCCATAGGGCCCAGTTTCTGAAGGGTGGTGTTTGCGGAAGAAATTCTGTATGCTGCCCTCTGTAGCCAGAACTTCAGCTACTGGTAATGACTCGATGAACTGCAGGAAACCTAATAATATGAGACAAAATCTGACAATGATGGGTTTGAAATAATCTTATTCAGAGTTGGGTCGGATCCTTTATTTCAGGAACCCAAATCTCCAATTTTACCTTTGATTCACAAATTGCCTGTTTTGAATATGAATCTTGGAAAAAATTATTTACATAAGAGGAAATATAAAGATAATAGAATAATAGGAAATACAAATAGTAACTAAATATTTCTTATAATGCATTCACTGTAACATTTATACATTCAGTTTAGTGTTAAATTACCAGTCTGGGGCCTGGTTGCTGGTTCATCTTAAAGTTGTAATTAGTTCTTAGAGCTATAAATAAAATTCCCTTTGAAAATTTGAAAAGAAAAGATTTTTTTTAAAAAGATGCTAGTATCAAATATGAAGTTTTCTCAAATATCCTTAAGGATTCAAGGGTCTCAGCCTTAATCTCACGGATTCATCACTAATGTTCATTTGCTAAAAAAGTGAAAGTACTTTTTCTACTAAAATAATACATTTAATTAAAATCAAACATTTCTAAAAGAAGAATTTGTTTAAATATTACCTCAAGGTTTTTGGATTATATTTGGAAGAAGGTATAGGAAAGGTGGATAGAAACATATAAAATTGGACAAACACAGTATGGCTTTTACAATGAAAAGAACAACACAGTTCACACTTTACACTGCTGCCATTGGACAAAGAGGTAAATGGTTGCCTCTTAAAGAAAATCGATCGTCACCGCCCAATCCCCCACCTAGGTTTCATTCTATCGGAACTCATCAGGGAGGAGTGTGAAATGTGCAACACAACTTCATAAAAGAGGAAACAAAAAAAATACAAAAGGGAGAGAAGGGAAAATTGTAAAGAATGATAGGACACATGGATAGAAACATGTAAAAGATATAACATAAAGGACAAACACAGGAAAAGGACATTGGAGGTCAGGGGATTGACAGAGCTAAGGTGCCGGATTAATCCAATATTTATAATCTCCACTCTACAAATCAATCATATTTTCCAAACCTATAACTGAGCCAGGAAGATTATCTTGGTACTTTTAAAGTTTCACTGCCTGATTACTTACCATGCTTGGTACTCGTGGCCAACACCCTGTACGGTGTGAGCTTCAAGTCGAGATTTTCCCTCCTCAACAATTTGTCCATCAAGGTTATCATCTTGCCTGATTACTTACCATGCTTGGTACTCGTGGCCAACACCCTGTACGGCGTGAGCTTCAAGTCGAGATTTTCCCTCCTCAACAATTTGTCCATCAAGGTTATCATCTGTAAGATTAGCTGGTCTTGACGCAAGTCATCGCCGTGCTTAAAGATGGCCACATACTCTGTCCCCTCTGTCGTCAGGAAACTGAGTCGGGACGGCATCATCGCCGATTTGAACAAGGTTGCTCTAGAATAAATACAGGATAAATGGGATGGTGAACCCACCAAACTCGGTCCTCTGCACAAGTAATCATACATAAATCCTAGGGGTGATGAGAGTTAAAGTTACAGTTGAGTTTTAGTAGTTGTACGGACATTACTATACTCAAAAAAATTGAGTAAAATGAATTTTCAATTTATTTGTGAAAATTCCAAGTTTAATTAAATTGAGTCGATTTTAAGATATTAGTTTGTAGTACATAGAGTCACACAACTCGAACAATAAATTATATTAGACGCGCCTCGGTGGCGTAGTTGGCTAACGCGCTAGTTTCATGTTGAACTTGTCTGCCAAGGACAGGGAGATCAAGGTTTGGACCTTGGTCGGCTGAACTGGGGGTTGTTTTTCCTAAATAGTTTTCCACTCTTCCTCCATGCAAGTGCGGGTTCACTTCCTCTAAATTCAACCTTCCCAATTCCTAACCCATTAGCGTAATTAGTACTTAAGCGTATAACCCAAACAGGTATTAAGACGCAGTGCTAAATAAAAAAAAGTATATTAATTTTTTTAAACATCCGGATGTGATATAATTTATCCCCAGAAAAAAACATTATTTTAAAAAATATATTTTTATGCTTATAGTTTATGCATGGCTCTGTTAAAAAAGTCAACTTTAATTAATTAAAGTACAAATGCTGCTACATATTTCCCCAACTCAAAAAAACAACAACTATATTTTCATCAAAAATCAATTTGACTAGATTTGAAGTGAATGACCCTTTAAAAATTAGAAAATCAAGTAGTGTTTCACTTACTAATTGAAGAATTTTGTTTAAACATTTACTTAGAAATAAAGGCATCCACTTAGATAGGTTGTAAAATTTTATTCAGTTAATTTTTTTAAGCATCGTGTCGTACTACTCATTCAGGTTGTATGCTTTTTCTGTTAATTTAAGTCTTTATGTTCCTCAATTTATTTACTCGTCCAAGAAATACCCTATTTTCTAACTAAAATACATTTTCAGAGAGTACATCGTACTGGCTGACATACTTGTCTGGAATGATGCCTTTTATGTGAACATCTGGATCCAAGGGAAAGGGCATGGGTTCAAAGCTGGCAAAGTTCATCTTGAAAGCTTCAGGATCTGCCAGTAAGGCTTGCAACCTTTCAGTCTGAAAACACCAACAAGTCAAGCATTGAAACAATATTACAGATTCACACATTTAAAAAAATATTTTTTTTTGTTAGATTCTCAAAAGCAAGTTGTAGAACCACTACGGAATTGCATCACCGTTATCCATCACTTTTCAAGATTCCTGCCAAGCCTGAAAAACCTGTAACTATATCTATTGTTTCATTGTGACCTTGTCTGCTCATATATTATTATTATTATTATTATTA
>CABFOW010001156.1:13443-132002 GCA_902141385.1 Timema californicum | reverse complement strand
TCATTACAGTTCTAATTACTTAAGCTAGACATGAGTTTCTGTCATTACAGCTCTAATTACTTAAGCCAGACATGAATTTCTATCATTACAGTTCTAATTACTTAAGCCAGACATGAATTTCTGTCACTACCGTTCTAATTACTTAAGCTAGACATGAATTTCTATCATTACAGTTCTAATTACTTAAGCCAGACATGAATTTCTGTCACTACCGTTCTAATTACTTAAGCCAGACATGAATTTCTGTCACTACCGTTCTAATTACTTAAGCCAGACATGAATTTCTGTCACTACCGTTCTAATTACTTAAGCTAGACATGAGTTTCTGTCATTACAGTTCTAATTACTTAAGCTAGACATGAGTTTCTGTCATTACAGCTCTAATTACTTAAGCTAGACATGAATTTCTGTCATTACAGCTCTAATTACTTAAGCCAGACATGAATTTCTATCATTACAGTTCTAACTACTCAACCCACCAATACTCAAGATTTCTGACCTCGTCCGGAGCTTGTTTGAGCCTGGTGACTGCATATCTCCTGACAGCCGGGTGTGTAAAGTTGGAACTGAGTAGTTCGAGGGCATCTTCTACGTCCATGGGAGCCCACTGCTGCAAGAGGTCCAGAGCTTGACGGGCCTCGCCTGACAGCCGCCAGTTAACGCACTTGAGGAACTTGGTCAGAGCCTGCCAAAATTGTCCACATCATAGTCACACACTGTTGCCAACAACTACACCAGGATGCAGAGTAAAACAAGCTTTCGACACATTGGGCTCTGGTCCCAATACTCATAAAATTGAGCTATACAATTTTGTAATTTTCAGCATAAATCAGTAAATAATGAAGATTGATATTTAGATCAAATTTTCCAAATGTTTAAACTACATTCTAAGCACTTATATTTGTTTTACATGAAAACTACTTTCTCATAACTCTATGAATATGAACATGACAAATAATGTTTATTTATAAATGAAATTCAATTTTTTGTGAGATTAGGTTGTACAAGTTGTATTAAATTAATGTGAAAGACATAAATGTGTAATATAATATAAATCATATGCACAATATTTGAATGATATTTTAAAGAGATTGATAATGTTAATTACAAGTATAATACATCATAATTAGCAAGTTATAACAAACAGCTAAAAAATATTAGTAACATATTAAAATTGTAGACGTTTGAGTCAAATTACACTTAAGAGTATGTTTTTAAAAATAAAGTTTTAAGTGTAATTTTACTCAAAAGTCTACAATTTTAATATGTTAGTACATTTTTTTTAGATGTTTGCTATAGCTTCAAGATATTCCTAGTGATAATGTTTTATAACTTGCATTTAACATTATCAATCTCTTTCAAATATTATTCATATGCTTTATATTATATTACACATTTATGTCTCATGCTAATTTAATACAACCTGTACAACCTAATTTCAATGAAAATTGAATTTTATTTATAAATATTCTTAAATGCTCCTTATTAAACAACTTAAAATATTTTTCAAAAATTAATGTTTAGCTAAAATGAATATAAATTCAAATGTGGTGCCAATGCATAGCTGTGTTAATTGTAAATATTAATTTATTTGAAGATTAATCTCATTCTTGTAGGTTGTACTTAATGGAATTGTCAATTATTATAATAATATTGTTGCTATGTCATGAAAATGCTACAAATTGTTTCATTATTTTAAATAAAAAAACAAGCATGTGTGGATAAATTTTGATCGTTCATAGTTTGAAAAGAGTTAAGGACGAGTGTTAGCGAAGGGACTACCAACCTTGAAGTAGCTAGTAGTAGCTAGTAGCTAGCAGGTGTGGATGGCTTAAAGTATTAAAATTAGTGTTTATGAGCTCAACCAATCAATAATATTTGGCAATACTTTGTCCCGGATTGAGTTAATTTATAAGTCATCTGCAGATGAAAAACTTCATTTTTTAGAAACTGCACATTAAATATCTCACCCCCAGTGTGAATTTATACAAAGTCAAAAAATGAAATCTGGCCATGGGAATTGAACTAGTGAGATATCTATGACTCACCCCATGCTCAGGGTATTTTATTACTAATAGCTTAAGAGAGTTTCTGTGATGAGCGTATGAGATCGGCTACTTAAGACTATCAGAAACAGATCGGCATCTATGCTGTCGTTTGTACAAGTTTAATCTTTCATGGCTGGCGTTACACATAATTAGGTGATAGCTTATTGAAAGAACAATGATGTGCAAAGCCAAAGGTCCCAGGTTGTATTCCTGTGCCGAGGTGTAATTTTCCAACTATATTTAAATTAGAGTTGGGTTGAATATACTATTTTAATAATCTTGAATCCAAATCTTTATCTGTCAACAAATCCCAAATTTGAATCCAAATCTTGGGGAAAATTATGGATGAAAGAGGACACATAAATATAATGAAATGATATAAAAGGGAAATAGCTTAATGGTCATTTTTTTTGCTATAATCCGTTTATTATAACGTTCATACATTCGGTAAAGTGTTAAATTAATAGTACAGGAATTTGGTTATTAAGTTTGTCCCATTATAATGAGGCTTAGCCACCAAAAAGGTGTATTAAAGCTATAAAACAAATTACAATTCAAAATTTGAAATAAAATTTATTTTTTTAAGTATGTGAGTCTCGAATCCAATATTTTTTTGATTGCTAGAATCTCGAATATCCTTAAGAACTTGAAGTATTCGAATATTCAATTATTTAAAGGTCCATCCCTTATTTAAATCAATTCCTGCAAACGTCTAATTAACCATTACAAATACTAACCTTCTTCTGGTTGCTGAGGTAAAAGCGGAACTTCCAGACCAGGTCTTGCTCCTCGGTGGTGAGCTGGGTGGTGGGAGGGTATGCCACAAGGGTGTTCAACACGTCGCGCATCATGGCGTTGGGTTTGAGGTCCTTGTCGGACACGCCACTGCGCAGACTGCGGGCCAACTTGTGGTGCTTGCTCTCCACCAAGTTCTCCTGATACCCACACATGGTTAGGAGCTTGTAGCACAATGCGACCATTCATATAAACACTTTCATCGTAGAGTCGCACGGCGTGGCTCAAACACCAGGGTTTGTAAAAAATAATCTGGGAGCTCTTAAAATTGCTTCAAAGAGAAGGTTTTATAATAGAGGTGTATTTTCTTTTTCATAAAAGACTAACACTAAGATTTAGTTACTTCCCAACTTATCAAATATGTATCTGCCCATTTACTATCATTTTTGTGTGTGTCTTTCTTAATATGGAAATTGAATTCTTCTGACAATTTATAATCATATGAAAATATGAGTGATTAGACGAGAGGAGTATGAAGAGACCGAGGTAACATTAATTATAGCAAAGTTGAGCTCTCCTAGCATACATACATCTAGCAACATCGATGAGTTTGTATTCGTTGCTCCACATCTAATTACCCGTTCGATCTCTCAGCAAATGTACAATTAATTACCTGTGAATTTAATTAGATATTTTGTGGATACAAAATGGGTAATCATCAAGTATTTAATGTAGTTTGGAATAATTTTATTAACGTGATCTTTAAGTGTGTCATTTTATTGAGTTGCACTAACGATTCTTCACTTTGTAAGTGATCCATTTCAAACGACAAGCTGAGGGGTGTGGTGGAGTCAGAACGGAGTGGACCGACAATCCGGCTCTAGTTTTAAGGGTGGAGCAGCGCTAATCTCAATTTATAGTAATTGAAAGTTGATTGAATCTATGATAAGTCACAACATTAAGATGTCCATTTAAGCAACAATGACGTTAGTAAGTGAACCTGAGCACCCCTGATAACCCACCACCACCACAAATAAAGAGCTCCGACATTCCTACATTTGTGACTACGACACTGGACATGCTTTGAGGACTTTCAAAAGAGCTTAAGAATGCGTTGTTTCAAAACTTTTTCAATTGTAAATGTAAGCCGACATTTATAGTGTTTTAGTAAAAATCATTTTGTAGTAGATTATGTTGTATGCTCTTTAAAAGTGTAATGGTAAAACAATATTTGATGAGCAAAATAATAAAAATGGACATAGCAAAGGTGCAAATACTTCCATAATGAGCGACAATGAGGTAAAATTGTTCAGATACACATAGTTTAAAGTTGAATGGCTATTCACCACCAGTTATCTAAATAATAACTAAATTGCGGTGTTTGATATGTTTAAAAACACTGTTGATTTGTTGATGTATGAGCAGACATCTTGAATGTTACTTGGTTCCTCGTCACACTGAGTGTAGAGCAAGGTAAAGAAACCTTTCAAGAAATGAGGGGAAGATTAAAAAAATAAAAAGGGGATTGGGAGGAGGTTGAGGCAGGGAAATAGAAGAAGACGAAATTAGTTAAGGTAGACCACGAAACATATATTTCAAGAAAGGAATAAAAAAAACAGCAAGTGTATCAAAGAGCAATATAATGAACTTTTATATAATCTCATTTCTTTTTTATATCCATTACTGTTGCCAGGCTATGGCCTGGAGTCAGTTTTTTAATCAAGCCATATATTTCTCCACTGCTGACTTGCTAGGTCTGCCTTATAAATTATAATCTAACTTAATAATATGACAGGCACAACATCCAGTTCCTGGCCGTTAATTTATTAATGTGAAAGGGTAAACCCCTATTTTCATCAATGATAAATTTTTGGCCATGCCGGGAATCAATCCTGAGACCCTTAAGTAAGTAGGCAAACACACTATTGACTGAGTTAAGGTGTTGGATATATTGTCAACTTTAAGTTAAAAAGAGTTTTTTTTTAAAATATATTGTCAACTTTAAGTTAAAAAGAGTTTTTTTAAAATCTTGTAGGTTAATGTGTTACATAATAAGTTATTTAAACTAACTAAACTAAGAAAATATAGAAGCATTTGCCTGGGTAGAGAATAATAAATCACATCTAGCACTCCCACCTAAATTTGTCGCTGATAAATGATATTGGAATCTCAACATATTTGAAACAAACTCTACCTGCCAATCAGAGCGCCACCAGGCCCCTAAACAAGGACTTGACACCAGAAATGTGAGAGCTACGTTGGCGAGAAACACCTGTGCCAGCATCATGCCGACTTGAATATCTAATCAAACTACAGTGACTCAACTAAACATGTGATTATGAAAACCTTTACTTCAATGGGTTGATTATAGTTATTCTATTTGAAACAATCACGCTTACAATCAGCAGTTAGGAACAATTATTTTTATCACCGTGTATTACTATCCATTTGAGTTGCATACTAATTACACTAATGGTTTTAGGAAGGAGATAGGTTACATTAAAAGTAATTGTACCCGCATTTCCATGGAGGGTACATTTTGGAAAAACCACCCTCGGTACACCTGAATGAGATTCAAACCTTGATCTCCCTGTCATCAGCAGTCTAGTCTACTGCAAGAGTGACGCTTTAGACCATGCAGCCATCAAGATAGGTACCAAAATATTCCTTTGAGATTTTATTAGAGATGGTTAGAATCTGAATCTTAAATTTTCTTTCAAATCTTGAATCCTTAAATCTTCAAATCTTTAAAAATGTATTATTTAGTAGCTATACTTGAGATGTAATTTAGAAAAAAATTGTTTAAGGTTTGGTTCCACTGATAAATGCAATTTTTTTTGTCATCTCTATTACACCAAAAACAATAATGAGGACACCTATAGGTAAAGTAATTATATTAATATAATTTTGTTATTTTTTATGGGTTTGTTACTTCCCCAAATACACAAGTCTATATAATTCCTTTTACCAAACTACTTAGAATTGTTATTTGACATCAAGGTCTTCATAATAAATGTATCCAAGATACTTTGAGTTGTTTACGAATCTCAAATCTTTACATAATGAGGGATTCAAGTAGTCGAAGATTAGACAGTCTCATCCCTAGTTTTATTACTAAATTAATTTTGAAAATCATACTTTTAACTCAATTAGTATCATGTCAATCTACTGAGCTGAAGATGTCAGGTTGGATTCTTTGCAAGGGAAGTATCACTGAGAAATCAAATTTTTACCTTTTTAATGTTTAGTATTTTAATGGCCTGGGCTCTGGTTGTTGTGTTTGTCCTGGAAATTTGATTTTAATAAGTCACTAAAAGCTTGTGGAGAAATAAATAGAGATGGGACTCTCGATTCTTCGAATCCAAATCCAGAGATTTTAGAATCATAAAAGTTTCAAAAAAGTATTTCTAATATTATTTTTATCAATTATAAAGACCTTGATTTTATATAACAATTCAAATCAATTAATAAAAGGAATTATTTTGACTTGTGTGGTTGGGAGGGTAACAAAGTCATAAAAAATGGACAAAATCATTTAAAAAAGGACCAAATTGTTTCGATATACTTTACTTATATATATCTTTAAGGCAAACCTCTTTTCGTTTTTAGAGGTAAATTATATTACATTTGGAAGAAAGTACAGGAAAAGTGGATAGAAACATAAAAGGTGCGGACACAATATGACTTTTATGATGAAAAGAAGAACACAGGTAACACTTTCTATTGCCTTTTCAAGATTCAACCATTACCTCTTTGTCCAGTGGCAGCAGTGTAAAGTGTGAACTGTGTTGTTCTTTTCATTGTAAAAGTCATACGGCCCGCCCGTCCCTTTTGTATGTTTCTATACACCTTTCCTGGTCCTTCCAAATATCATACAATTATTTACTTAGTGTTCTTTTTGTTATTTATGGTGTAATAGACATGACAAACAAGATAGCATTTGTCAGTGGCTCCAAAGCTTAAACAACTCTTTTTAAATTACATTTTTAATGTAAGCTAAAAGTGTACATTTTTAAAAATTCAAGAAAAAATTTAAGATCCAAATTAGAGAAATATATGATTTAACCCATCTCTAGATATAACATTTAATAAATCTTCACCATACTCCCTCCACACAAAAAACACATACAAATGTCACACACGACACACAAATGTCCAGCTGATGAAAAAGTCACAATATTTTATTGATAATTTTTTTGGTATTTAAATTGTTAAATCACATTTAAATAAACAAAATTAACCTAAATCTCCATTTTAAAGGTCAAACTTGCAAAAAAAGTTTTAAGATTTTGTTTTATTTCTCATGCTGTATAAATTAATATACTTAACAATGAATTTTATTTATATTTGATAATAGTTGAGTCGAATCGACTATTTACAAATACAAATCTCCAACTTATCTTCAAATCCTGAATTTAAATTCAAATATCAGAATAATTATGAAAATAAGAGAAAATACAAATAGTAAGTGAATGTTAACAACATTTCTTATAAGTTATAATCCATTCATTATAACATTCATACATTCGGTTAGGTGTTAAATTACTGGTCTGGAGCCTGGTTGTTAAGTTTATCACACATTTATAAATGGTTTTGAACCACCAATAGCAGCAGTATGAGAGCTCTAAAAACAAATTTCACAAAAAAAAAGAGATATTTGAGTCGCGAATTCAAAAATTTTGGAATCCTCAAATATCCTTAAGAGTTCAAGGGCTCATCTTTATTTGATAGTAATTTTAACGTACTAAGTGAAAGTGTCTCGATATTGTGTGTTTTATTACATTTCCAAGGCCAGTGAATCTCAATTAAGATAAGCTAAGATCATCCTTTTAATTCTTTTGCACACCTAAATTACAAACAATGCACACAGGTAAATGTTTACAGTATGATTTAAGCAAACAAATGCGAGTCCTTACCTTCTTCTTTAATGTCCATATTGACAACCCCATTCATAAACCTAGCAATATACAACTTGCTACACATATGACAAACATCTTAATAGTGAGCCTATTCATAACTTTATCATGTGGAGAGAAAGTGATTGTCTAAATATGTAATAGCTCCTTCAAGTTCTGTTTTATCTAATCAGATTGTCAAACTTGAGACTGCAGTGGTGGCCATGTGTGTGTAACATAAGTGTTATATCACCAGGCGAGACAAGACGCACCCGGAAGAAACAACACATTTTTATTGCATTGAAATTTCTGGCCCTTTTTTCCCCCATTCCAAATATAAAAAAAGCTTAAAATTAATCTGGAAGATTATGTCTGTGTGTTCCTTATAATGTTTGATCTGACAAAAACCTCCAAGTGGACATATTTACTTTCTACATTTTACCTACTTTTAATCCATTTCTGCGGAGGTGTTAACCCCATGACTGCATCATTTTTTTTCTCAGATTTGATCAAAAGAGAATGTATATTTTTCTTGAAAATGGTCAAATATATATTTTGAAATAGAAACCCATTAAATTCAACCCTGTAACGCCATTATTTAAAGTCATATTTGGGTTTTAATATATTTACAGTCTAATGTAATTTTACTTTATTTCTTTGAGTGCTTTGGTTTGTTTCGGCCACCGGCTTACTAAGCCTGCCATTTAAAGGTCCTCAGGTAAACCTTCCCTAACTGAGGCTACAGGTGTCTGACAGTGACTTAGCTCGTCCTCACACCCCCAGCCCACCAAGCCGGGAGCCGATCGCCGAGGCCTTGTTCAAAGCTTGTTGACCAGTCTCCTGTCTCTCATCTGCACCTGACCTGGGTTCAACCCCGACCTCCACCAGGTTAATCAGGCCCCGGTGCACACCATGTAAAGTGGTCAGGGCTTTAGGCCTTTAGCTCTTGACCTTTTCATTTTTATATATTAGTTTGCCATTGTTTAGTTTGTTAAGTTAATACTATTCTTAAAACAGCTAAATTCACTATGGATGTAATAGGCTTGCAAGTTCCCAGTATTTAAATAAAATTTTATATTTCAATTTCAACAAATTCCCTTCTTTAAGTTTATTAGAAATCATGTTAACATTATCAAGACACTGAGAGAACTACACTTATAGTACACTATTGTTTTCCAATCAGTTAAGCCTATTTTAATAAATAGCCTTCAGCATCTTCAGTGTATTATTCTTTTCTAGGACTGATTTAATCTCTTTATTACTAAATTAGCCAGTTCAAGTGTGGAGTTTTATGTTAATAATACGTAAGCTCCGTAGTCCAAATCATAATCAAAGTTGTAAGCAATATATGTTCTAGATTTCAATTCATTAACTTTACTTTTGGTCCTTTAACTTTATCATTATCATCATTATAATAAGCACCGTATCTTACTACCTGTTTGGGTTATAAGCACTTACGCTAATGTGTAATAGTGGGGTGATTGTGAGATGCAATGGAGGACCTACAGTTTAACGTGGGATCTGAACCATGGTGGAGTCTTGGGATTCCACACGTTCCCAAGTTGTGATTAATACAAGTCTTGTCAGAGGTGGAGGAAGGGTTTGGCAATCAGATAAATCTGTGCTGAGACCGAGGATTGGGCCCCGGACCCCCTGAACAGAAGTCTGACACCTTACCCATAGACCCCAGGTCACCTCCCTTTAACTTTTAAATCTAGTAGTTTGTCATTCTTGTAAAGTTTTGTTGAAATTATAGCGTCATCTAAATTTATTACTTTTACCTTTCACTTTTAAGCATCGTGTTGTTTTATTTTATCTATACCCGGAAGCTGTAAGATGCACCTGTGGCCTCACAGTGGAAAGGGGAGGTTTGGCACAAACAGCTAGCCAATCAGCACATCAAATTTTAGCATCTGTTTTTGATAATATGGGAAAGGGAAGTTTCAGACGCAAGACACTTACCCGTTAGCACGCGAGCTAGGAAGACATGCTAAGAGGTACCTAACAAATAGCCGTTTTCTTTGTTTCCCCTTTAGGGTGTTATAAAGATGGGTGGAAGAAAATGGAGACAACCATGTGGCTAAATTATCATAATGTTAACAATATAAGTTTTTCTTAAAGTATGTAAGTATGTACTTTTTAAAGACTAAATGTAATCAAATGTCAAGTGTTAACATTAATGTTTCTTCAAAATAAAACTGCCGAATCAACTTCATCAAATTCCATCCATTTATTGGAAAGAGTCCTCCAACCCCACCATTATTAATTAACCCCAAGAGGAATCTGAGAGGCTCTACAGAACCAACTGGCCACCGTGGATAAACCAAATAAATATGATGGAGAGGAGAAGTGACTTGTTAGAAATGTTGATGTTTCGATAACCAACTAGGCACAACCACTTGGTAGTAAGATCAGGAATGAGTAGAAGAGGCTCGGCAGGACCCCCTAGGGAGACTCCTAGTATTGAAGGAAGAGGAAGGTGGCGGCATTTTACTAAACTGACACAACCACAGGTTGGAAACAGTTGTTTAGAGTTTTTTAAATTTTAAAAATGAATATATTACATACATAGCAGCTCTGTTGTTACCTTAGAACAAAGTTCTGGTGTTGATATCAATATTTTAAATAGATATTCATATAACGGTGAAAACTTTCACAATAAAATCCAATAAACGCTAGTGGCGCACAGAAATTAGAGCGCCGTCATAGATTCGGCAACATCGGCTGTGTTAATTTCTTATAGCTTATTAAAAACCGAGGATCGACATCTAGAGAGTTATGGAGGAACTACATCAATGAGGTACCTAGCGGCACGGCTAAGCAGCAAGAAACTGAAAATCGCAAGGCACCAATATAAAGGAGTTTAAATAAGAATGAGCTAGTAGAAATCACAGGATAACTGGTGAGAGGGTTGATGGTTGATCCCAACAATGTAATAATTTAGCTACACTTTAGTTGCTGGAGGTGGAAAAATATTTTGAATTATTTAATAAGTGCATCCATAGCTTGCTAAAATTTTTGAATATTTATTATTTTTAGATTATTTGGGCTCACATCACTTGCTTATATATGTATGGATAAAATATTATCCTGTGTTACTTAAATTCATAATACATAGTTTAAAAAGTGTTAAAAATCTAATAAAATAAAACGATGACAAGCTTTTAAATAAAATTAGTATACTTCTTTCTACTAAAGCAATGCTCTATATAATGGTATAGTTGTGTATCCCTCTACGGCATCAAATTATCTTTTATTCTCTTTAAGATGAAGTACCTAGGAAAAAGACCACATGGGAGAAGCATATAACAGAAAGTGTGCAAGTGAGACTAGAAGAATGGACGCTATTATATATAGAGTAAAAAGGAGGCATTTAACTAAATCGGCCTGGCCAAAGGTTAGAAACAAATGATTATGATGAGTAATTTGTTAGAACTGTAGTATACACTAGAAAGTGTTATTTGCTTGAATAATAATCTCTCTCTTACAAGGTCAGGTTCTATCTATAGTAATCATCTGATTATTCTCAATCAGGGTTGGCTGGTTTTCAGCTTACCCGTGTGTTTAATTGGTAAAAAATTAATTTCAATTTTTTGGTAATGAATGAACTATGTTTCTAAGCAAATTATGGAATTCTGAAGGGTCCCTTTTGACACTGTAATCTAACAAACATCACAGTGTTTTCTTAAAATAAATCTGTTAAGTAAGTGTTGGATTGGGATGTGACATAAAGATTAAATTTACTATTAAATTAGATTGTCCGCGTTTTTCAAATTTTCATTCAACTCTTCCATTTAACCAACCAAGATAGTCAGCAGTTTTTTTTATATTTTCTAAATTTTATTTATATCTGCTATTACAGAAAATGTCTCAGACCCATGTGTAGACTATTTATGATCTCACAGGGCCTGTATATTTATTTTTTAAGTCGAGCCTATAATAATTATTTTTGATCGTCTAATGTTCAATAACTCAAGTTTTGTTAGCCAAGCCAAACTATTCTGCCAAACTTTCACTTCCTCCAGTGTATTTTCAGATCGATTTGAAAAGGTTTTTTTAGAGAGGTTTAAAAATGTTCATAGTCGCAATGTCATCAATACTGGAGTTGTTTTTACCAATAAAATAAACAATTGATAGAAATATTTCACAGATCTTGTCCGCATCTCCTCTTCCTCAAAATTCTACCTTCCTCTTTCTTATTTGAGGCTACTAAAATTCTAAATATGACTTTGAATTTAACATGCAATTAGGAATTTTTAAAACTTTAAAAATTAAATATGCAGTTTCAAAACTAAGTTAAATTTATCCAGTTATTTGAATGATTTACCTGCAATATCTCGTGATCAGGTACTGTGACAATATCGGCGTTTACTCGGAACTGATAAACTTCATCACCATCTTGCTCGTAGAAAACCACGGCGTGCTGGGAAAATATCACAAGTTGAGAGCAGTGCATGATTTTAAAGAGATCTTTAACATGTTAATTAATATTTTGTAGGTCCAAATTAATTAAAGTCTACCTATGTGAGGTTGAAATTCATACTTATTAAGTGAATTAAATAATGTATATTAAGAACAATTTGTTAAAAAAAATTAAATAAATAAACTTGGTGGCATGAGTCTGCAATCGAGTCGTATCGACTGACCAAGTGGACGCTGTCTGTTGCCAAAGATAGTGCCAACTTCTGAATACAAAGGGTGTCTTGTTGTCAGCTCAACAAACTCTCCAGCTGTTACTCTCGGTTTCTAAGCTGGAGCCACTCCTTTTTCCATAGTCTTCACTGGGCTTAGTCGAGACCCAGTGCACCTACAAGATTTGAACCTTGACCTTCTCACCAAGGACAATCCAGTGCATGGGGAGCTTAAAGCCAGCGACCTCTGGTGTAGGTATTCATGTTTCTTATCGGGGGTGGGGGGTGGAAAACGAGGGAGGCTATTAATGAAGTAGATGAAAGTTGTAACTCGACAAGTTGTTCTGAGAAATTGTAGCCGAGTGGTCTGATGCCTGTGACCTCTGGTGTAGGTATTCATGTTTCTTGTCGGGCTATTAGTGAAGTGAATGAAAGTTGTCACAACATTGTAGCCGAGTGGTCTGATGCCTGACTTCTGGTGTGAGTATTCATGTTTCTTGGGGGGAGGGGGGGGGCTAATAATGAAATGGGTGAAAGTTGTAACTCAACAAGTTGTTCCGAGACATTGTAGCCGAGTGGTCTGATGCTACACTCACCAGTGTTCCGTCCATCTCTATCGTGGGGAACTCTACCATCAGGTACATATACTCGGAGTTCCTCTTTTCCTTCTCATTGATCATCTCAATCTCTCTGAAGGTCAATCGGTCCAGCCAGTCTACCTTGGCCAGGTGGCCATTTCGATGCTTTTTTGATAACTATGACAAAAACATGTAAATAGAAATATACACGATTAAAAGTTTAATTTTACACGATTAAAAGTTTAATTTGAACCGGTGTGTGGGCAAACTATGTCTGAAGCTAAATAATAACTAATTATTTTAACTATCAAAATTGATCCAGGCAGATTTAGACTCAGAGTTCCATTTTAACAAATAAATGTTGACCTGCCACCTTCAAATAGCATATTAACATGTTTGATAAGCTCTCGCAGTCAAATTCATAAGGCTCTAAGCAGTCCAAATACATAGTATACACTTCATCTATCACATGTTCAATAGATAAGTTGTTCATAAAGCAATTACTTGGAAAGTTAACTAGATTTTTTATAGATTTTTGTGATTTTGGAATCAAAAGTGAAAATTAAAAATTAACAATTTGGAAATTAAATTATTTATTAGTAATGGTAATAATTTTGTAAAGAAAATATGTTTAATTAATAGGGTGGCCCAACCCAAAATTAAAAGAAAATACAATACTTCCATTAAGTATGGTATACCAGCTGACACTTAAGTTACGATGTTATATTTCGCCAACATTACTTTGCACCTAAAAACTCAGATTCAGCAGGAAATCTAATTTTTATTTGACAGGCCATGTAAGTTTAGTTAAACCTGGCTTATTTGAAACGTATTGGGTGAATCCAGCTAAGCAAACACTGATAGGTAATTGAGTCATGAACACAAAAGATAAAATCATTATGTATGTGTAAAAAAAATTTAAAAATAATAACGTACCTTGGCAAGACGCTGCATCTGTTCCTTGCCATGATCCCTAGCCTTGCCATGGGTTGAACTGGGGAAATTACCGTCTGCCTCCTTATTGGGCCAAACTCGCAGATCCAGCATGCCCTGTTACAAAACATTCCACCCCACTTTAAACAACTTTAAAGCGTTTGGTTTAATACAAATTACAGCTACGCATTTTGTTTATCAAATGATACTTTGAACACCTCAGTAATAGAAATTCATAAATTATGTTTCATGTGAAACCACTTACTACCACAAGAATGAAAGGAAGGTATTGTAACACCCATTTCAAAATGGGGGATGAAACTGAGTGTAATGGATATAGAGTTATTTCCTTAAGTACGAACATTCTATAATCCGACACCTTAGCTCAGTCGGTAGCATGTCTGTCTATTGAGATAAGGGTTCCGGGTTTGATTCTTGACATAGCCGAAAAATCTATCATTAGTGAAATGTAAGTTTACACTTCCACATTGATAAATTAAGTTGAGGACAGGATGTTGTGTCTGTCATAGTAATAAGTTAGTTTATAAGGCATATGAAGCTACGACAGACCTAGCCAGCTGGTAGTGGAAAATATATGGCTTGAATAAAAAAATGACCCAGCCCACAGGCTGGAAACAGGCCTAATGGATGTAAAAAAAATCTATAAAATTTTATTCAACATAATTTTAATGAGATTGACACCATAGTTAAGGGAAATAGTTGGGGATGGTCGATGTGGATTTCGACAAAATGGATCAACAAAAAATCATATTTGAACTATTTTACAAATATTAGAAAAAGAAAATGAAAGTACAACATGATGCTTCCTTCATACATTATAATATATGGATTTTAAAAAGGCCAACAATTCAGTTAAAAGAAATAGATTATATTAAATTTTAGTTGAGTTTGCGATACCCAAAAAACTTGTCAAGCTAATTGGGGTATGTTTGTCTGATATGCGTGGCAGGGTATGGGTTGGATATAACTTATCAGATACTTTTGAAATAATGGGTTGAAATAAAAGCTGCACTTTCCCTATTACTTTTTAATCTAGCCTTAGAGTATGCTATTAGGATAAAACAGAGTAGGGAAGTGTTGACATTAAATGGTACAATGCAGCTACAAGGGTATGCAGATGATTTAGCTTTGTTGGGCAATAGTAAGGAAGCTGTTGTAAGAAATGAAGAAATTTTATTAGAGACTAGTAAGGAAATAGGCTTAGAAGTGAAATCTGAAAAGATAAAGTATATGATCACACATAAAACATAGCTTGGGGACGATAATATAGAGATTATCGCAAACAACATATCATTTGACAGGGTTAAAGAGTTTATATATTTAGGAACAATTTTAACTGCTAATAACGGGGAGATTTATGTTCGAACCTCAGTCAGGTGTACTGAGGGTGATTTTTCCATAATAGTTTTCCACTTTCCCTACATGCAAATGCGGGTACACTTCCTATAAATATGATCTTCCTAATCCTTAAAACCGCAGGCGTAATTAATACATAAGCATATGACCCAAATGGGCAGTAAGACGCTGTACTAAAAAAAATGTTTAACTATTAACGATATTAGATTGAAAATTAGGAAAAAACTACAGTTGGGAGATGTAAGCTATTACTTGGTTGTTGACATCCTGCCTGCTTTCAAGAAATTTAAAACTCTGAATATACAAAACAATAACTTTTAACAGCCGATCTCTATGGGTGTGAAACATGGCCTCTCCCCTTAAATGACGAAAACAAATTCAGGGTGCCCTAAAACAAGGTGTTTAGGAAGATATTTGGTCCAAAAAGAGCTCAAGATACTTGAGAATGGAGGAGGTTACATAATGGCGAGTTACATAATTTGTACTCATTTCAGGACATTGTTAGAATAATCAAGTCTCATAAATTACGATAGGCAGGATACCCTAGGGCCTTGTTCAGGGTACCGACTTCCCAATGGGAAGAGATCATTGGGAAGACCTAGATTCAGATGGGAAGATAACATTAGAATGTATTTGAAAGAGATAGGGTGTAGTGAGGTGGACTGGATAGAACTAGCTTAAGATAGGGATAGGGTGTAATGAGGTAGACTGGAGAGAACTAGCTCAAGATAGGGATAGGGTGTAATGAGGTAGACTGGAGAGAACTAGCTCAAGATAGGGATAGGGTGTAGTGAGGTGGACTGGATAGAACTAGCTCAAAGTAGGAATAGGGTGTAGTGAGGTGGACTGGATAGAACTAGCTCAAGATAGAAATAAGGTGTAGTGAGGTGGACTGGATAGAACTAGCTCAAGATAGGAATAAGGTGTAGTGAGGTGGACTGGATAGAATGAGCTCAAGATATGAATAAGGTGTAGTGAGGTGGAATGGATAGAACTAG
This sequence comes from Timema californicum, assembly GCA_902141385.1. Lineage (NCBI taxonomy): Eukaryota > Metazoa > Arthropoda > Insecta > Phasmatodea > Timematidae > Timema > Timema californicum. Next base: position 115,807 of record CABFOW010001156.1, on the reverse strand, counting down.
TTCAAGATAGGAATTAGGGTGTAATGAGGTGGACTGGATAGAACTAGCTCAAGATAGGAATAAGGTGTAGTGAGGTGGACTGGATAGAACTAGCTCCAGATAGGGATAGGTGGCGTACTTTTGTAAGTGCAGCAATGAACTTTTGTGTCCCTGATGCCATAGAGTAAGTATATCATATATGTCAGACAGTATGCAAGAACAAAGTTGAGTGTAACAGTAGTGGTGTTGGTTTGCTTGCAGAGCGCGGTGATTTCTATCCAAGAAATTACATCATACCGTGAGTGGTGTAATAGTGCAGTCCCAAGAACACTTATGTAACACTACTACTCTACTCACACCATTGTGACTAAGACTTAACTCACACGATTGGCACACTCAATTTCATTCTTACAAACAAGCCTTTGATTTTAATAATTTCTTTCTTCCATTTCTCTTTAAAATAGGCAAAGATTTCATCAGCTAGATTTTGAAAAGATTAAATACTGAGGATAAGGTCATAAGTGAAGAATCAACAAATATGCCATGTCAGCTGTTTTTTATAATTCCAAGACGTCACAATTACCTGCCTAAATACTCCGTGTTTGCCGAAAAGAGAGATGGTGGTGCCCCCTATTGGCTGCATTTGAGATGGTCCCAGACAGTCGTACACTGTAAGCGCCAGCTGAGCGTTGCGAGGAAGGTCACTGAACATTACAGGGAGCGTCACCCACTCATTCCAGCTACAAACACATTCCTTGTTTATCTACAAAAGGCTTGGTGACATTAAACAGGGTTCAAGCATTAAGGCAATGTAGTAGCATCAGTCTGGAAAGGGAAAGTCACATCGGAAATCGTAAGGTGTGAAACCAAGCACAGCACAGCGTACCTACCCGGGATTCAAATCTCGACCTCCCTGCTAACGGCGAACAAGAGAAATGCAAGCCTGGCAGTTTAAATGTCTCAGTCACTAAGGACAAGATTTTTAAATTTATTTACGTATTGAAACAACTAACGCTCTACCCTTAAGAAACTTGAAAGTTCATGGCCGCCAAAACGTAAGCTCACAGTTCAACCCTATTTTGAGATATCCACCTTCAATCCCTAACCTGACACCCAAGCACATGTTAATATTATCCTCCCATCGACATCTCAACCTTCCAAATAAGTCTCCAGGTTTCTCAACTAAAATGTTATGTATACTCCATTCACGGTAGGAATTACTCTTTGAAAGGTCATTTTCCCTACCAATATCCTACTATATAATAGATTTCTGGTAGGGAAAAAGGCCTTTCAGAAAACAATTCCTACGCTGAACAAACTTTACATGCTTGAAAGCTTAAAACAACTACCATTATTATTTATAAAAATATTATTACTGTGGCTATTAAAATTATTTATTCTTCAACAATCTTATAAATGAAGAATATGAAGTTTGTTTTAATTTTATTTTAGATCTATAAGCGAATATTTTGTTAAGAATGAGAACTTAAAAAAGTTTTACTTAAATAGTTAACATTTCTCACTTGAGTGACAACTTTATTCAACTAAACTCTCTTCAATATTTTTTATGGCCTATCAGTAATTTAAAAGCTACTCAAAAAATTACATATAAATAATACTTGCTATTAGTTGCTTATCCTAATTTTATTCTAGAGCTGACACAGCAACCAGATCCAAGACTATTAATTTACTACAAAGCGAAACATAACAAATCCAGCCTAACAAAAAATTAGACTGAATAGATGTGTCAATAAGAACGCTTGCAACTATGATCTAAGGTGTTGGATTAGTGATTTAATTATATCTAACTTAAGGGAACCGAAATAATTGAGCTAATTTTAAAGAACTAAACAAGTAGTCACTAAAGTGATATTGGGAAACCATATTGCTCACAGATGGTCATGAACAAACCTTGACCTTTAGGTTCAAAGCCGGTCATGTCGGTTTCTACACGTTAATGAGGTATAAGTTGCACATACTTCCAACGGGAGGTGAAGGCTTTGTAAGACGTGGATACTGGAAGAGCAAGGGGCCGTCCGTCGGCAAACACTTGACACACCACCATGAGGTCGGAGCAGCCATCTTGGTACAGGCCAGAGAACTTGAGCATAGGATCAGTCAGGAGTTTCTCATAGTCTGGTTTCTGGCGTTTGCCCTCCAAAGTTCCACTAGAAAAAAATTAAGAGTAATCATAATAATATCTAGTACTGTAATTATACTTATAGCTTATAATACTCACATCGGTGATTGAATAGTCAAAGGCAAGGATAAGCAACCTGTAGCCTTTTGAGTTTGGTGCGGCTGTTTCGCGTATTTTGTCAATTATGCATAACACAGTGCTAAAAAAGGTTTATAAGTGGTGAAATAAATTTCATTTGAAATGCTTGGGATGACATGCATAGAGGGAAGCAGCGATATGGGTGGCGCCCCACTCTATGGCCCTATGATGTGGAGATCTCCGCAGAGAATAAGATTATCAAGGGGGGTGGGTGGGGGGGGGGTTCATAAAACTGGTCTCCTTTGCACAAAAATGTTTTACACTAGATATCGCTATGTTTTGTCTCAAAAATGAGAAAAACTTGTTTTAAGTAAATAAATAAGATTAAAAAAAATCTGGTTGATTTGAACCTTGATAAGTGTAAATAATGTGAAATGTTTTATAAAACAATAGAAACATAGTATTGGTATTTTAAAATAACTTTTAAGTGTGAGGATTTATAAAGCTCGACCCGGCAAAAAAAGTGTAAGATTTCTATTTGAATTGTTTCTCAAGATAGGGCCTAATAGTAGTTAAAATTGTAATTACATAAATTATGATTATAAGCACAGTTAGTCCATAAAATTTTGAGAGTTACTTTACACACTGTCCTTAGTTTGTAAAGTCGAGATTAACCATAAAATAATGGATTTAAGTGTTAATACAGGATCTTGATCGGTAATAATTAGTAAAAGTTTAATCAAGTTTGACATTTTAGGGGTCAAGTAGACAGCTGCAAAGAATTAATCATTTGTTCACAAATATATAAAGAATGAAGTGTGCATTCAATTAAAAACATCAATGACAATAACGGAATGCCATAATTTTATTAATGTAAACCAAATCCACATTTACCTACATCTTTAATAGTGATTCCTTAGAAAATTAATTAGTCAAATTAGGAAAGAGTAAAATTATTTTTAAAAAATTGACAATTATGGTTACAAAATATGTTGAAGGTGTTTCTTTCGATGAATTTGATTAGATAAAGTATTAAACTTTCTCACTGCGAGAATCTAACTTATTTGACATAATATGTGATCAAGGAAATTAAGTCCCTGCAAGACCCTCTTAAGATATTAAAAACCATAAGAATACTGTAAAATACTTTACTTTTAAAGTCTCATCATATCGATACTTGCCTTTTATCACAATTATTATATTTTTAAATTTATCTTTTATCAGTAAACATTTTATATCTATTGTTATTTCCCTGAATATACCTACATGTATTGTTTATTATTGTAATACTAATTAATTTTCTGCAATTTTCATTTTTATCTCAAAGTACTTTCTTATTATTTATTTGTTATTTTTATTTTACTCATTCTTTTTTTATATCTATATATATAAAATGTATTCATCAATATTATCACACATATTTCAATTATAAATATAACTTATGTTTTCACATTAAGCATTTTAGAATAAATATTATCAATTCCCTAAACATGCCCACATCTCTTGTTTATTATTATAAAACTAATTAATTTTACTCAATTTTCATATTTATTTCAAAGGAACTTTATCATAATTTATGCTATTTTTATTTTTTATTTTTTTACATATTTTATAAGTTTATTGATTAAATGTATTCATCAATATTCTCACACATATTTCAAAATTATCTTATCTGTATCCTTGTACTGGTACTGTTGCCTTATGTTTTGTATATTTTTTACTTTTATTTCATGATAAAATATTTTCCTAATGTAATTTTAATCTTGTAAAATTTAAATTATTTTAAATCCATAGTCTTATAAGTGAGCTCTAGCTCTTTGGATCATGTAATTAATTATCAAATAATAATAATAATAAAAGAATGAGAGAAAATACCTCATCTTTGTATCTTATAGTCCTGTGCATTAATTTTGTGCACACACACACACACTACACCCTAAATCACATGATAGGCCTATTGTGACATCTAATGGCAAGGTATATTTAATACAGAGTCAAATCAAATTCATCGAAATAAAACTATTTCATAAAATTCATTAGGCACAATCAACATTTTCATAATTTACATCACTGGTCACAAAGTCTAGGGTGTCACTCTCACAGTAGGCTTAGTTGCCAGATACAGATAGATCGGGGTTCGATTCTCGGTTAGGTGTACTGAAAGTCTTCTACTAAATAAATTCCCAACGTGTCTCTGCATAGATGTGAAAATATTTTCTGTAAATTCTACAAGATTAGTGGAGTTAACATATTATATATCAGAAGAATTTTTACAGTTACACACTATAGTTATATGCGTTTACGCAAATGGGCACCGCGATGCAATGGGGAAAAAATCTTGAGTTTAATTTTTTGTTTATTGTTAATAGTTAAAATGATTATAGCCTTAATGAAATGCCAATAAAAGGTAAATAAATTAAAATGTGTGATACAGTGATGTGTTTATTTAAATCTACACATCGATGTTTATTTATTTGTTTACATGTGAATGGTTCTTTGTAGCCGTCAATAATAGAAGTCCTTATGAATTTCAAGTTATCTAACTTACACAGAATATTATTGACTTATACGTAGGGAGTCTGTGGAAAGAGCAATATTTTATTGTGGAGCCCATTTGTATGTATACAACGCTTGAAATTTGCTGTAAATGTTTATAAAATAAGAACTGATACAAATAGGTGTAAATATAATAAGATTATATACCTAGCTGTGTACAATACCCCCCCAAATAAATACTATATGATGTAAACATATTGTAGTCCTCGTATGTTAAGAGTTGAAATCATGCTCGGCTTAAACTTGACCTACTAGAACAAATTAAACTCTTACTATCCTCGAAACTGACAGGAAATAGGGGCCTACTAATATATTAGGTAGGTACTCTAGGTAGGAATGTAAGATTGACAGTCTACTCTCTTGATCTGATGAAGCTGTATATGAGAGTGACAGCTTGTCCTTAAAAATGTTTTTTTTTGTTCTAATTTAAAAAAAATAACTATCATTAATTTTACTGGCTACCCATCCTAATTTTAACAATGATTTAGCCTAGTGTTCTATTCCAAATAATATATTACACTCTTTTGTGATTGTAGCTCTACTATTAATTATTGTACAGTTCGATTTTGTCTTGCATATCTCAAACATACAACTTGGTAAGTCATAGTGATGAGATTATAGACCTATTTGACAGCACCGTGTCTTCAAAAACAAACTTCTTTCTTTCGAGAACCAAATTAAAATGCCTTTTAAGTGTGTTCCATTTATGTTTTAGCTATAATGCCAATGTAATTCCTTAATATATCTTTAAAATTGCTGTTATTTTAAATTGGCTTGTTAGCCAATAATTGTTAAACTGTTTAAAAAAATGTTAAGTTTGATGTGTATTCATGCATAACCAATTACATTTTTAGACCCTTCACTTTTCTAAGGATAAAATAATTTAAAAAAAATACATTTTAATTTGTATCCTGGTGTCCAAAGATGAGCTATGAACGTAGCAGAACTTATCATCCAATTCTTCCATGATTAATAAAAGTAATCATTACAGTTTCACAATAACCAAACAAATGTCATTTCAAGAAATTCACCAGAATAACATCGAGTTTAAAATGTGAATTGTCAGCTGACAATACACAATATAAAAACGGAATGGAGCAACAACACTATAAAAATAAAGTATCTTAATACAATCTAGAATACATAAAACCTCAATTATTGAGAGAAAATGATGTCAAATTAAATTAGAATCATAAATATTATTGAATAATTTATATGTTTACTTATGCGTTAGGTTTTTCTAAATAATTTCTTTGTTTTTATAAGAACAATTTATATATTTCAACCAGATTTGGATTTTACAAAGGGAAAATTGTCTACAACTAGGAACTTTTTTTTATATATAGCGTGTTTAGCCAATATTTATCATTGAATAGTGTGTTTGTTTGGCTTTTAACATGTGCATTTATTTGCTTATTTAAAAAATTAAAATATCCATTATCTCTTCTTTTTTTTTAAGAGAAGAAACTTGATTTTCACACTTGCTATTTTAATTGAAGGGTAAATCTTACAAACATAACGAATATAACGAGATAATATCTAAGAAGATGCAATAATATAGTTTTAAAGTTCTAATACCAAACACATTTTACTGAACAAAAATTATTTTGCTCTAAAACAAATGCAATATGAGTGACGATTCAGATTCGGATACGGGTGTCAGTAAACCTGTGAAATCTATTCTAGAAGTAGATGATGCTTGGGCCCTTAAACTACCAGAGTTTCGTAAAGAAGACAACCCACACAAACTGTTGGAAGAAAGCTCCTTTGCAACTTTATTCCCAAGATACAGGGAACATTATTTACGAGAGTGTTGGCCTCTTGTTCAAAAGTCCCTGGATGAACATGGGATAAATGCAACACTAGATGTTATAGAAGGAAGCATGACAGTGCGAACCACTTCAAAAATGTGGGACCCATACATCATCATCAAGGCTCGAGATATGATTAAGTTGTTGTCAAGGAGTGTACCCTATGAACAGGCCGTTAGAGTGCTTCAAGATGAGATCAGTTCTGACATCATTAAGATTGGTTCTCTGCTGCGCAACAGGGAGAAGTTTGTCAAAAGACGACAAAGATTGATTGGACCCAACGGCTGCACTTTGAAGTCCATAGAGCTGCTAACAGGTAGCTAAAGAAACAACTCTTTAGACAAAATATATAATATAGTAAGCCATAATAGTAGACCTGCAGATTATGCCAAGCTCATCTAGTTTTGTTTGCCCGTTACGAGCATGTTAAGGTTTGAATCTCTGAGTATTTTGTAAGTGGTTTTCCTAAATGATACTCCACTCACTATAGCTCTACCTAAAGTTAGTTACATTTCCTCTCACTATATGTTTATCATCCCTACCCATTAGTGTAGTTAAATGTGAAGATGCCATATGAGTAGTAGCTTAAAACATGATAGAGGGAGAAGGGAAAAAATAAATTACTTGATGGGGTAGGCCACAATCAAGCCAGCCTGTATGCCAGACTTACAACCTTCAGGTTAAAATGGCTGCGCTCTTTAGGAGAGCTTGATTCCTTCAACACGGGGATCACTATGTTCCGTCCCAGGTGACAACATTGGTACTATTCAGGCATTTTTTAACAATTCACTTTAAAGATAGTTTTACTAGAGAACGGACAAAAATTGCCTACTAGTGTCAAAGAACCGGCTTTCAGAAAGCCAGGCCCAGCTATACCAAACTCCCAAACAAACTTAGGCCTAATTTGACTGCAAATTACAAAGAAAACTTAGAATACAATGGTCCTTTTTTTTGTTGTTGTTAGAAAGCAAATGTTTGTTAATCTAGTTGTAAGCAATCTTCAAATACTGTAGATTAGTTATTTGTCTGAAAAGGTTTGTGGGGGGAGGGGGCGGCAGGATTGCTAGTAAATTAACTATTGGACCACCACCCCTTTACAATGAACCATTTGAAAGTGAGTTGTTTCACTTGGAAGTGCTAAGAACTACCTAGCACTCTCCAGTGTCCAAGGACTCAATCTGGCTCAAGGGGCACAGCAAAACTCCTGTGGAAGGATGAATGTCTTGTGTATAGTCTACCTTGTTTGTGTACTAGGCACCTAAAATCAATATGCAGCAGTTTGACACAGGGGCATTGGTTCATCTACTCTCTCAGTAGACTAGACTGCCAATGATGGGGAGATCAAAGTTAGAAAGTCTGTGAACTGTCCGGGGTTTTTACCACATGGTTTTCCACTCTCCCTCGACACAAATGCAGGTACACTTCCTATACATATAACCTTTCTCATCCCTGAAACCACTTCAGTAGCGTGATTAGTACATTAGCTTATAACCCGAAGGGGTAAACACTTGGTGCTAAGAAAAATATATTGGTCCATCTTACAATTATAGGTCTTGAGCAGTCATATTTTTATTTAAAAACATTATAAGGGCATAGAATTAGGTTTTAATTCTTGGATCCAGTTATGAGTAGATGATTAATTTATTATAATAAATATCAACTAGAAAGGAAATAACTTAATGGTACCTACTGATCAAGATTCCAAAGTGAAGTAAGTGTAAGTTCATGTCAAATATGCTCACCAAATTACTTTTCACAATTTAGGACATTCAGCGGCATTCCAGCCCTAAAATACTAGTGTTTTGTTTTGCGCTTCAGTGTCCACCACTCTTGGGGTAGCTTATAAGACAAGTGAGATAAAATGGCTTTGCCCCAAAGAGTTTGTTATTTTGCACCACGTCTTACTACCCATTCGGGTTATACACCTATGTACTAATTACATTAATGGATTATGGATTGGGAATGCTTTGTTTTGAGGAAGTCCACCTACATTTGTGTGGAGGGAGAATAGAAAACCATTTAGGAAAAAATACCCCCAGTGCATCTAACCAGGATCGAACCCTGATCTCACCGTCTTCAGCAGTCTAGTCCAACATGAGATTAGCGTATTACAGGAGTCTTGCTGTACTACACAGCCACCAAAGCGGGTAAAAAATGTTTGTTAATCTTTCAATGCCTTGAGAAACTATTCACAGGATGTTTTCTTCCTATCTTTTTGAGCTGTTTTAAATCTTCCTTATATTCTCTACTACCCATCCTACCCTTTTTATAAACATACATGGGACTGCAACACATTTACCCTGAGATGGGCACAACTGAGGATATTAATTAACAATACCTGATATTCTAAACTTTTTGCTTTATGCTTAAAATGTTCTTAAATTTGAACTCTATTTAGTAACTTCTCAAAATATTGAAATATTTAGATGGTTGACATTACTTGTCCCAGGTTGCTACGTGTTAGTCCAAGGACAGACAGTAGCGGCGCTAGGTCCCTACAAGGGCTTGCAGCAAGTGCGTCAGATCTCCGAGGACACAATGAAGAACATTCATCCCATCTATAACATCAAGGCTCTGATGATCAAGCGGGAGTTGGCACGGGACCCCAAGCTTCGCAGCGAGAACTGGGAGCGTTTCCTTCCGAAGTTCAGTGGCAAGAATGTTAGCAAACGCAAGCAGCCCAAGCTCAAGAAACAGAAGAAGGAATACACACCTTTCCCCCCACCACAACCAGAGAGCAAGGTAACTTATGACATTTTTTTATAATCTAAAATGCAGATGTCTGAAGAACTATGCCTTACTGTGGGCTACTGTATTTTCTGGCATCCATGAGAGTTGTATAAAGCTTCAAAAACTTAGATTTTGCTTCAAATATTTGTAATCTTTGACCTCGTTCAATTCAAAAGTAAAATTATGGATTCAATGATGATAATAATGCTTCATCAATAAAAATATTTAAAGTTAACTCACTCATTTATGTTTAATTTTTGTAATCATAAATTAATGTTTATATGACAGAAATCTAAAAAAAATTCAACTACATGTTATAATTACTTAATTTGTATATTTCATTTTTGCAGACAACATTGATAAAATTTCACTATATTACTAGTCTAATTTTATAATATTGATATCTTTTAAATGTGACAGCCGCAGATCACATGACCAGACGTAAAAATATGTGAAAGTCCATATAATAATTTTTCTAGCTATCAGATAAGGTTATTACTATGATAATTTGGTTGTGTCTAAAAATTATTGCATGGTTTGTAGTGTGTTTTGTCAAAAAACATGGAATGAGGTTTAATTTATCTTAATCATTAATAAACACCTATTAGCAGAAAGGAAAGAGTGAAATTTTGAATAACAAGCAATAGAAATAAGGTGGGATTGAAATGTTGTATTGTGTAATAAATCTAACTATTCCACGGCCAATACAAGTTTCTTGTAATGTTATATCGCAGGTGGACAAGTTGTTGGCGAGCGGTGAGTATTTCCTCAAGGAAGAGCACAGGCAGGCCAGGCGGAGGAAGGAGAAGACACAGAAACAAGAGGAGGCTTCCAAACTGCGCGAAGAGAAGCGCAAACAGCCTTTTGTGCCACCCGAAGAACCTAAAGTCACAAGCACCGCCACCACGTCGACTGGCAAGGTCGACATTGACATAGAGGCCCTCCGAAAGAAGGTCAACAATGCTCAGAAGAAACGAAAACATAAATTGTAAATCTTACTACAATCACAATTTGTGTGACATATTTATAGATTTAATTTTGTAAAGTTATGTTTTACTTTAGACAAGTTTATATGGAGTAAAGTAACACAGGGATGCCACGCACTTGAAAAACCGAGAAAATATAGGGGTTTTTTCCCAAGAAAAAAACAGGGGGAAACAAAGAATTTTACAGAAAAAAAAAGAAATACTAGAATATGTATGGATTTGGGACATATAACTAACTGCTAGCTTTAAATAATGAATCTAGGCATGTAAAAATAGCAAACTGAAACAATATGCATGTTGATTAAAGACCTTTTTTTCACCCAGAAACATTACACTGTGAAACATATGGAAGGTCAAGGTCACATCATCTTGTTCTAAACCCCAATGACATGACTTCACAGGAGTTCATTTTCTGACAAATGAAATTTCATTCCTCTATTCTACAAAATAAATTGTATGAAAAAAATGTAATTCTCTTCTGGAAAACAGGTAATATAAAAATAGTGGCAGCCATGTAACTTCATGGGAAATGGAATCACTGGTTAATTATTCTGTGAACAGTGGTTGGTCAATGAACGTTCACTCTTAACAAATGTACATCAAAATATTATATAGATAAAAAAAAAGTGTTGCTTTTTTTTATCATCTCCTTTTTGAAATTACTTTAACATTGTGTATTATATATATCACTTTGGCATAAGATATCCACACAATTTTTATTTCTTCTATATTTTCGCTTGATAAGGAAAGAAATAATTTATTTCTTTTACGGTACTTACATGTTCCTTTTTGAAGTGTCATATTATTATTCTTTGCCAAACACCTTTTTATCCCTTTTGCATTCTTTTTTGACTCCTCTTTCAGGAAGTTGCGTGTTTGACACTCCTAATGAGTTAAGATAGAATGAAACCTAGATCAGGGAATTTAGCGGGAGCAATTGATATTTTTCAAGAGGCAGCCATTACTGATTTGTCCTATGGCATCAATGTAAACTTTGATTTGTGTTCTTTTCATTGTATTTTACATTTATCTGAGGTATTTAACATGCACTTTCTGAACCGACTGATTATATTAGTAAATGACTTATAAACTAACTTCTCTTAGTTCAGTAAAGAGACATGCTATCGACTGAACTGAGGTGTCGGACTTTTCATTGTAAAAGCCATCATTTGTTTGTCCCCTTTTATATGTTTCTATCAATATTTCTTCTATAATAATAATTTTTTAAACTGTGGAATAATTTTTACACTGTGTCTTGCTACCTGTTTAGGTTATACTCATATGTACTAATTATGCTAATGCATTTGATGTGAGGATGGTTGAATTTTAAAGTGTACCCACATTTGCATGGAGGGAGACTGGAAAACCATTTTGTAAAAATCCCCCAACAGAGATTCGAACTTCCTTCTCCCTACCATGGGCAGTCTAGTCCAGTGGTTCCCAATTACCTACCAGTCAAGGAACCCCCAAGAGGCTCTTTGAGATCGGCGGACCCCTCGTTTTTCCTAATCATTAGAATCTATTCTTTGTATAGAAAATAGCATCCCCCCCCCTTTCCCATATTAATAATTTATGTTAGAAAATTTACAAAACTGGGAATCTGGCAGAGGAAATCCAAGTCAAATGTGGATTACATACTTTTATTTTTACACTAACTCTAGTTGTAATAATAATGAATATAATAGTAATAGTTAACACAAAGAAGATTAGTTAGGTCTACCTTAAAATTTATTAATTATGAAAAAGTTCAAATTTATTCAGTTGGGTTTAGTATTAGTGAGATAAGTGAAATCTCGCCTTTTTCCCACATCACTTCTTGAAGATCAGGTTGAAGGCTGGACACTTTGACTCTAAAATCCAAATGCAGGCCAAGTCTATTTCTATACTGGTTTTTCATGTAGAAGTGTTGAAAAAGCTCGGTCACACTGTTAAGTTGTGCTTTCCAGCTAGTTGATTTTGATCATCTTGATAAACTGATAATTGGGATGCGCAGAGGGGAAGCTTTTTATTGATTAAGATTAGGCCTACTGTTGTTTAATCATTATTTTACTTTTGTTAAATTTTGGCGGCTGTCGCAGACCTATTTGGAACCACTGAACTCTAGTCTACTGCGAGGATAGCGTGTTAAACCATGAAGCCAATAAAGTGGGCCACATTTTAATTACTATAATGGAATGGATGATAAAAGTTAAACTTAGAGAAAATGTGTGTGAATAGGAGATACCATTTAGGAAAGTCCATTGGCTATACCTTAACTCCCAGTCTCCAAGAAATCAAACTAAACTCTTTTACCATGTGTCCATCTATGCGAGGATGTAAGCCAATTTAACTTGTTAATGTGCACTTTCTGAACTGACGAATTATATCAGCACACAAGAATTTTCTATGGTTACACCAAAAGGGCTTACCAATTTTGTCAGGAAAGATATTTTCACATACCTTCCAGGGTTATTTTATAGGCCACAATTGACATGAGATCCACTGAGCTCTAGTCTACTGCGAGGATAGCGTGTTAAACCATGAAGCCACTAAAGTGGGCCACATTTTAATTACTATAATGGAATGGATGATAAAGTTAAAATTAGAGAAAATGTGTGTGAATAGGAGATACCATTTATATTCCATTCACGATAGCAATTACTCTCTGAAAGGTCTTTTTTCCTACCAATATCCTACTATATATTAGCTTTCTGGTAGGGAAAAAGGTCTTTCAGAAAACAATTCCTACGTTGAACAGACTTTAGGAAAGTCCATTGGCTATACCTTAACTCCCAGTCTCCAAGAAATCAGACTAAACTCTTTGACCATGTGTCCATCGATGCGAGGATGTAATCCAATTTAACTTGTTAATGTGCACTTTCTGAACTGACAGATTATATCAGCACACAAGAATTTTCTATGGGTACAGCAAAAGGGCTTACCAATTTTGTCAGGAAAGATATTTTCACATACCTTCCAGGGTTATTTTATAGGCCACAATTGACATGAGACTGACAGATTTACTTCCCCTCCATAGGAAGTTGTGCTATGAATTTTTCTTGCTCAAAAGTCTGTCAACACTGCCTGGGATTGAACCCATGAATATTGGGTCCTTAGTTACCTGCCTCGGTGGCATGGTTAGCTAACGCGCTAGTTTCATGTTGAGCTAGACTGTAGAGGACGGAGAGATCGAGGTTCAAATCTCAGTCGGAGTGAACTGGGGGTGGTTTTCCAATCACCTTCCATGCAAATGCAAGTTCACTTCCTCTATATTCAACCTTCCCAATTCATAACCCATTAGTGTAATTAGTACTTAAGCTTATAATCCAAAGGGGTAGTAAGACGTGTTGCTAAATAAATTTGGGTCCTGAGACAAGGATTTTACCCAAAGACCACCGAGGTTGACCAGATAGGTTTATGTAAACTATTCAAAATATTTTATTTTAGTATCAATTCTTTCAAAAAAAATTAACACAAAATTATGTGTTTGGAACCTTGTAACCTTAAGATATTCGAAAGAAATAATATTTTTGTCTTTTCAAATTTTTAATTTGTTTTAGAGCTTTAATATTGCCTGTTGGTGTTTTAATACAGGACACCATACCATTAATTTCACTAAACTGAATGTCAAAATAGATGCATTTATAGCTAACAGTTACTATTTTTATATTTTGTCCAAGATAAATATTCGAACCAGCTCTTTAAAAAACCTTATAGACACAATCTAAACACATGTTTGGTGGATTTTTTTACAATTTGACTGGACTCCTCAGTAAATAAATATTGAATCAGCTGAATTATAAAGAAAAAATAACACCCATATATTAGAAACATGAAGAAACAACCCACATGAAAAATACCCAAAATCAATCATAACCTCAAAAGGCAAGACTATGATAATCATTAAGTACATCAGCTGATGGGGGATGCTTGAAACATTGCCGTCCAATCCTGGACTATGCTATTGTGATTAAATTAGGTCACAAAAAAATCCCTCATGAGCTCATTAAAATTCTGCCAATAGCTTGCAGAAGAATGGAAGATTATGGCTTTAAACTAAGTTAGGTGTCTCAAGCATTTATCCTATATGGTTTTCCACTCTCCCTCCACACAAATGTCGAAACATTTCCTCCAAATTCAACCTTTTTAATCCTTAAACCAAGAGGATAACAACTTTTTTTTTATATTATACAGTAAACAGTTTAAATAAATTAAGCCTATATTAAAGATGACCTGTAAAAATCCTATTAGTTATTTTACTTACCTTATTTCAATTGCTTCATACCCTCGAATAATAAAATAATTATTTGTATTTTTATTCACATATATTTAGGTTTAAGGTTCAAAAGAATCATAGCAACATTTAAAAGAATACTTTATTTAAAACATGATTAATATTAAATAAAAACTTACAGCCTTGTATTTAATTTATCCTCACTAAAGGGTAACACAAATAATATGGCATATGATAACGTGGATAGAAATATAGTTTGGAAAGTGATGAAGGAGGACAAAGAGGGAAGAGGGGTTTTATTGAGAGTGAAAATAATGAGAATAGCAGGAGTTGTGATAAGACAGATAATGGGAGGGACAAGTGGTTCCGAAAAATAATGGAGTGACGCAGGGGTGTGCCCTCTCACCACTACTATTTGTAACGATAGTGGAAATTATCATGAATAAAGCGGGAGGAAAACTCGAGGGGGGACAATGAAAGCCATGACTTGATGGGATGGCATGGGGGAGAAGGGAGAGCAAGTACAGGAATGGAATGAAGGAGTGTGGTGAAGTGTGAGGTAATGGTATTGAGGTCTAGTAAAGCTATAAAGTTGGATGGAGTAGAGCTGATAAAAAGTACATAGTGTAAAATATCTTTGTGAAGTGTGATTGAGGCTAAAGGTAGAAGTAGAGAGGATCTAATGAGTAATTGACAGCATGGAAAGTGGTTCTATAGGTGTGTAAGAGACTTGCTATGGAGAAGAAAAGTGGCCTTTACGTGTAAGGAAGGTGAACAGGGCGTACTTTGTACCCATTGTCACACATTCAGCAAAAACATGGACAGTGAATGTAAGAAAAACTAGGGAAGTGGAGGTCATGGGAATGAAGTTTGTGAGGAGGCTGTTAGCTGTCATGAGGAGAAACAAGATTAGGAATGAAGTTATCTGAGAAAGAGTGAGGGTACAGGGAGTACATAAGATAGTAGAGGAAGCAAGACCGAGTTGGTATGGGCATGTAATGAGGATGGGAAAAAAGAGGACGCCAAAAAAAATTTGTTGGAAGTTAAGTATGTAGGGAAAATACCGCAAGGGAGGCCAAGAAAGATGGAAGGATAGAGGAATATGGAAGCACTTTATCAAACTGACCCGGCCACTGGCTGGAAACAGTTAATGTGTTGGTTCAGAAAATTTATGCTTATTCTTTTCTCAACAATGAAATAATGTTTACATTTTACTTTCTATAGAATAAAAAAATCACAGTTAAAATAAATTCCCTAGTTTATATAAAAAAAATTAAAGAGATATTTGAGAACTCTGAGCTCTTATGCCAATTATTTATAATTGTGGTGTATCACAACAAAATTATATGACTAACCTAAAATAACATGATATCATTAAATTTACCAATTAACTGATTGGATCAATTTTATAACCAAGCAATGATGATGTTTTAATACTTTTTTTTAACAATTCAAGAGTTATTAATGGTGATAAAATCAGAATAAAGGAGAATAAAATCAAACCAATCTGGTGAAGTTAACCTGCTATGTTTTAAATGTTAATCAGAATTGGTTCGTAAAATGTAAAGCACGGGAAAAGGGACCTTATCTTTACCAAGCAAATATTTCATGACAGCTGATAATAGTTATCTGGGTCAAAATATCATATTTGTAGACTATTGCAGCTAACACTACCTACACTATCTTAGAACAACTAGAAATAGGTTTTAGTTCATATTTTACATTCTAGATATCAGAGAAAGCATTTTGGTACTTGTCTTTAAATAATGCAAAACTTTAATCCTTGTTTTTTCAACTTTTGGGTGCAAATGGCAATAACTTTCTCAATTCTTAGAATATGTTTACATATTTTACATCACATTATTCAGCAATTTGTGAGTTTTCCAGTGATAGCAATAACTCAATATTTACCTGTGTGAAGATAAGGTACCTTTTTACCGTGCCGCATCACAAATTAAAATTGAATCCATAACTATTCGAGATTGGTATTTGTTCCTTAACCATTCAGAATTGTTAGGTAAAACACATTAAAGATTCAAATAATCTCTAAATAAGATTTATAACCCTTGAATATACTAACATTATATCTTTTAAAAACAACTCTTACTAAGAATGTACGTATATAATTTGATGAAACATATTTCAACAAAAACTAAGACACAGTTTATAACTATGTATAGGAACTTTGTTCATTTATTGTAAATCTTAACTCAACTCTTTCAAGAGTCCTGCAGAAAGACACAAGTCTAGATGTTGGTTCATGGCATCCTCTTCTATCCATGTAGCACAACAAGGGCAGGGATAACGAGATTCCTTATCATCACCGCTAGACTCGGAGCCATTCAAACTAAACACAAGAACATCATCTTCATCTTCAATTGTTTCATCTTGTTCTGTAAACACGCATTGAACACACGTTTCTAGATGGTCATTAAGGTTTTGTTCGCTCAGCTCCTTGTTGCATAAGGGACAATGCACTATGACTGGTTTGTCATCGAAAGCAGACTGCAAACAAAGATCTAGGTGTGCGTTGAGTTCTTGATCTGTCATAATATTACACACGGGACATTTAGAAGAGACATCTCGAGACTTTTCTGGACTATCGAATATTTCTATTGTTTCACTGAGACCCGGGCTTGTTATATAAGGTTTACTTTCCTGAGAGTTGTCCTTTGGTTTCTTAGCAAAATCAGTGTGATTCAAATGTGTGGATCGTTTTTTGGTAGATGTGTCAGGATTACTTCTCTTCGTTGAACATGAGGAATTTTCCTTTGAGTTTGAATCAAAGTCATTAAGCTTCCAAGCAACGTTTTTTTCAGATAAAGTGGAAACTGGTTGGTTTGTTCCATTTAGGTTGTTGATAGCAACTTCACCCTTTGAAAGATTTAGCTTTGTTAAAGTTTGCGCTGTTCCAACACCCAAGACGGTACCTTCCCCAAAAAATGGCACAAATTTTTTTGGGGTGGTAGTGGTGGTTGAAACAGGAATTTTGGATTTGTTTCCTTTATTAGTTACAACAAGTGTACCCCCACCTTTATTTGCGAGCATTCCTCCAAACCCTCCTCTTGCGGGCTTGGTGCCAACTTGTCCACTCGTACCAGGATAGCGGTTAGCAAGTACATTTTTCGGCTCATTAAAGCCAACGCCATTGTTTTTCAAAACACTAGAACAATTTGGAATGCATGTAGGAGAGTTGGTTTTGTTAGTAGAAATCTTATCTAGATCCTTAAAACCAACCACTTTATTGACTAGTGTTGCTCCATTGGTCGAGACACCTGGTGAACCTGTCTTAGATTGAGTCCTATTTTTTACCATGATATCGACGTTGGGCACAGTTTTACCATTAACCATTTTACTGTTACGGTTTCCAATGTTTTTGGCTGCAAAGGTGCCACAGGGACTGTTTCCAACTGAGGTATGAACACTTGGTATAGTACCGACAATTTTTTCTGGCGCGTTACCATTGCCAGGGGAAAATCTATGATTGTCTTTGGCCTTAGTTTTACTGGCGCCTTTGTTTTCAAGAGTGTTACCAGTTCCAGGGAAAAATCTGTGATTGTCTTTGGCTGTAGGTTTACTGGCACCACTGGTTCCAAGAGCGTTACCAGTGCCAGGGGAAAACCTATTATTGTCTTTGGATGTAGGTCCACTAGCTCCACCGTTTCCAAGAGTGTTACCAGTACCAGGGAAAAAGCTGCGTATATCTTTCCCCAAGGGTTCTTTTGGCACTGAAAAAATAAAAGTTGTAGCGCGTAATTAGAGAAAACAGTGGGTCAGATGGGAAACCATGACAAGCAGAAGGAATCAAGTTTCATCAGTTTTTCAACATTTTAAGATAAATTAAAAAGTAAAGTTGAGAGTTAAGTTATTTTAAAAGGTAAAGTTAAGGAATTTGTTTTTTAAGTACTTACACATCCCTAACTTAAAAAAACTAGCTTTATTGCCTCAAGTTTACTGGTTAAGGACTTTAATCACACAAAACAAATTAATAATAGAGTTAGGTCGAATCCACTATGTTACAAACATGAATCTTCGATTTACCTTAAAATCTCAAATCCGAATCTTGAGAAAAATTATGAACATAAGAGTAACTATAGTAGAATAATATAAAATACAAATAGTGACTAAATGTTAAAATTATTTTTGATAATCTGTTCACTATAACATTAATACAGTTAAGGGTTAAATTATTGATCTGGGGCCTGGTTGTTGAGTTTTTCCTAAAATTATGTTGGTTCTGAACCACCAATAAGTAATATTAGAGCTCTAAAACAAATTTCACTTTAAAAAATTGATTTTTTTAAATTTATTTTTAAGGATTTGAGTCTTAAATACAAAATTTTCTCAGACCCTCAAATCTTGAATATTAACTTGAAGTTTGGTATAAAAAAAAATTTAACCGCCATGTGCACACTTAACCTAACCACTGCAAGTAAATTGAACAAGTAAATTACCGTTCTTGCTACCAGTAGTCTTGCTCTTTTTGGTCTGAAAACCTTCGGGCTCCTTGACCTTGATGTAGCTTCCCCCGCAATTACCCATGTGGCCAGCCCACCAGAAGTCATTGGGGCCTGGGGCACGATTGGTGGCTCGACGTACCATGCCGAAGAACGGAGGCCTTTTCTGGCAGGGCCCGTTGCAGCGCCACCAATGCTGCAGGTATAGCTCCACCTCGTCATGGAAAGTGTGGTATACCTACAAACAAAACCATTATTCATTAAAACAAGCGTACTTAGAAAAAAATTCACCGCGTCTTAGTATCCATTTGGGTGTAAATCTTATTAGGGAAGGAACTCTCAGGTCCTTAAAACAAATTCTTAACTTTTCAAAGCTCTAATACTGTCGATTGGCGTTCAGAACCAACGTAATTATAGGACAAACTCAACAACCAGGCCCCAGACCATTAATTTAACACTTAATGTATGAATGTCATAATTATTTGATTATAAGAAATGTTTTAACTTTAATTACTACTTATATTTTCTACTATTCCATTATATTTATATTTCCTCTGGGGTTCATAATTTTTCTCCAGGATTCGGATTCGGATTTCGAAGGTAAATTTGAGATTCAGATTTGTAAAACAGTGGATTCGACCCAACTCTAATTACAATTATTTATGATTTCCTTATATTTCAGCAATTAATAATTACTGACCACCCTCCTTTAAGTCCCCCAAACAACTTGACTTGCGACCCATGATAGTGGGCATAAGAAATTAATATCAAAATCATTGAATCTAGTTTGACAATGACAGGGAGGTCTGAGTTTGAATCTCAGAAAAGTGAACTGAGGCGGTTTTCTCCAGAATAGTTTCCCCCCTCTCTTTCCACACAGATGCAGATACATTTCCTGTAAATTCTACATTGTCCGTTAGTGATATTAAATGTTTCCAACCCAGATGGTAAAAAAAAAACTCTATACTTGCATATTTACAGGAGTTATTAATTAGCACAGTCCAATTTTCATAAGAAGGACCTTTTAGAAAATATATTTTTTTAGTCGACATTTACAGGGCTGGATTTAGAGCTGTGGAGGTCCTGGAGGTGGAAAAAATGGGAATCCCCAACTTTAAACAGCAAATATCTTTTAGTTTCAAAGTTTTGACATTGTCATTTCTTTTTAGTAAGAAAATAATAGCTAGAAGCTCAATGTTGTTATTATTAGATTATTACTACCCGTTCAGGTTATACCCACTTACGCTAATGTGTAATGGTAGGGTGATTGTGAGATGAAATGGAGGAGCTACAGTTTAACGTGGGATACGAACCACGGTGGAGGCCTGGCATTCCACACATTCACAAGTTGTAGTAAAGATTAAGTTTATGGTCACAAAGCAAACACAGATTGTGTATGATGATTTAGAGATTACTGCAAACAACATATCATTCTACAGGGTTAATGAGATTAAATAGTTAGAAACAATTTTTAACTAACAATGACAATATTAGATTGGAAACTAAAAAAAAAGAACACATTCGAGAAATGCATACTATTACTCAGACAGTAAGTCATCATCTCGATTGCTTTCAAAGAATGGAAAACTACAAAATAATAATTTTAGCCTACCGTTTGTTCTCTATAGGGGTGAAACGTGGTCTCTTACCTTATAAGAAAACAAATTTAAGCTGTTCTAAGACAAGGTGTTTGGTCCAAAAATGGATAAGGTTACTGTGGAGCGGAGGAGCTCACAGAATGATAAGTTGCATACCCTGTACTAATCACAAGAAATTGTTAGGCTAATCAAGTCTCTTGGATTACAATGGACAGGACATGCAACACAATGTGGAGAATCTAGAATCGTGTAAAGGGTATTGACTGGAAAATCCAATAGAAAGAAACCATTGGGAAGATCTAGATGCAGATGGGAGGATAACATTAGAATGGACCATAAAGAGAAACATTATATGAGGTGGACTGGAAAGAACTATCTCAAGAGAGCGAAAGGTGCCATACGTTTGTAAATGAGGCAATGAACTTTCCAAGTTCCTAGTTCCATAAACTAAGTAGGTTCTATTATGTAGCCACTAGATTTGCTGCAATATAGGTGAGTCGTTTATATTTAGAAAGTCACAGTGTAAAATATTTGTTTGCCATTTGTGCCAATATTAAGAAATAAATACAAATTGATATAGTGAGTTATAATATATTTTTTAAGATCTTATCATGACTGCAATCTAAACAGCCTAAACAAAAATATTTTAAACGCAAAATTTGGTGGAGGCCCTGAGGCGTTAGCCCCTGTCGCTCCTTTTTAAATTCGTGCCTGAACATTGATAGCATTTTATTATGTTGTTGCTATTTAATAGCTATCAAATGAATCCATCAAAAAGTGACAGAATCAGATAACATGACCTTACATACGAGTACGTGAAAATAAATCTAGTAGCTTAAGTCTAGCTAGACTATACTTACGGTTATCTTAGTACCAGCTTCCTGGTTGATACGATTCATGTGTTTGTGGAACTCTGGGCCGTGGCCATCTCGGTCTCTATTGTTGTGAGTCACAAACAAATATGCGTGGATCATCTCGTGCTACAAAAAAGAGAGATCGTGCACAATATTACTCTTTCATAACAAATAATTTGATATTTTTCTTTAGCACCGCGTATTACTATCTGTTTGGGTTGTATTTGATCACGCTAATGTGTTAAGGATGAGGAAGGTCGAGTTTAGAAGTGTACCCGCATTTTAATCGGGAGGTGGAAAACCAGTCTCAGTACATCCGACCAGGATTCAAACCCCAATTTCCCTGTCAACGGCAGTCTAGTCTATCGCAAGCATGATGTCTCAGGCCATGCGGCCACTGAAGCAGGTAATTATTTAATTTAGTTTTATTAATATCCTGTCAATCAGGATGGGACTAACCGCTCCCATACGCTTGGTGTGGAAGCATCAGTTCAACAAACAAAGACTAGTGGAACTGAACTGATGCTATAAATCCGAATCCCTAAACTCAAATAATCCCAAATCTTAAAAAATATGCTAGGCTTGACTTACCCACATTGTACGATTTTTTTTTACTCGATTCTGACATTTTTCCAATTATATATAGATTTGCTATAAACAATATAGATTAGCTAAAGGTGACCTGGTGGTCTAGGGGTAAGGATTCGAACTTCTATGCTGGCGTCCGAGGTTCAATCCTCGGTCCCGGCAAAGATTTATCTGATTAGCAAACCCTTCCTTCACCTCTGACAAGACGTGTATTAATCACAACTTGTGAATGTGGGGAATGCCAGGCTTCCACCATGGTTCGGATTCCACGTTAAACTGTAGGTCCTTCATTTCATCTCACATTCACCCTACCATCACACATTAGCGTGTGTATAACCCAAACGGGTAGTAAGACGCGGTGCTAATAATAATATATATTAGCTAAATAAATTTTTTTAATATATATTAAGAGTTTATATTCATTTATATGTGAGTGACAGAATTGCATACTATTTTTTCTCTCTTTACTATGTGAACTCATTTTTTTCTTCCTTTTCCGATTTCAATATGCAGTTTGTCAATTATTTGTTTCTCTTAGTTTAATAAGGTCTAAGACTCCTCTACAACGTATTTCTTTTCTTGATGAATCGTATCACTGGCAACATAAAACTCTCCAGAGTCGAATATGGTTTAGTTCTGATAGACTTTATCTTAAATGATCACATTAGGAATTGTTTTCTGAAAGGCCCTTTTCCCTACCAGAATTCTATTATCTAGTAGGATATTGGTAGGAAAAAGGACCTTTTAGAGAGTAATTCCTACCATGAATGGAGTATATGTAGCGGACGATTTCCACACGTCCATCACAGACTGCCTTAAAATATGAGTGAATAATGACCCTAGGTAAGGGATGATTCCTGGATATTGGATAGCCTATTGGTAATAGGATTGGCATAATAAGCCAGGGGCCCTGGGTTTGATTTGTATATCCAGGTATCATTTTTCAATTTAAAGAACATAATTTATTTTCTATTTGGTCTGAATAATATAACCTTTAATATGTAGATTAATATAATTTTTTTAAAGAAACAAATAGCCAAAGCTATTATATTGTTTTAGTGAGCATTTAATAGAATCTAAATATCATATTCTGAAAATTGAAAAATTACACCTGCACACAGGAATCAAACTCGGGACCTTAGGACTTAATACGCTAATGCTCTAACCACCGAGCTATCCAAATATAATAGTTTTGGCTAATTGGTTCTTATTGATATGACCCCTTACAATTATAATAATTGTACAAGTGGCTGCAATAAGCCAACTACCGAGTCGAAGGTGGCTGCGTTATTTGATAGCTAGTGATCTTAATAAATCACAAGTTTGTTGCCGACGATTTTCGCACATTCATCATAGACTCTGGCTTAAAATATGAGTGAAGAATGACCCTGGGCACGAGACGAATCCTGGCTAGGTCAGTGGTTAGAGTATTGGCGTACTAAGCCAAAGGTCCCAGCTTCAATTCCTGTCTCAAGCTCAAAAAAAGTTATATTTAATGTATTCAAATAGTTTTCATTTCAGATTTGGTGGAAAACAAACTCTTTGTAGCCCCCTCTTAAAATACACCAAGATGTAATATGATGAAGACTGAAATATTCATGAGCATTCATCCAAAGATGTTTTAGGTAGTGCATGTAACTAAGATTAGAATAAACCAATGGTAGACGACCATTTTGTTTCAGACATCGCTCACTCAACAAGAATTTATTTAACTACCGTTCACCTTCGGTGGTCGAGTCGTGTGAATCATCACTCTCGCAAAATACTGGCCTGCACATGAAAGGGAGATCAGGGTTCACATCCCAGTCAGATGTACTGAGGATGGTTTTCCATATGGCTTTCCACCCTCCCTTCACATTAACGCAGGTACACTTCCTCTTAATTTCACCGCCCTCATCTCTCAACACAACAGTGTAATTAGTACACATATGTGTAAAACCTGAATATTTAGCGAAATGCGTTGACAAAAAACAGACATGTTTAGTGACGCGAACCTACCAGGAGAGTCTCAACAAGGTCCTTACGGGGCCGAAGTTTCAAAAGAGGAGCACTCAGACTGATAGAACATAGTCCACCATGACCCTCATAACAACAGATCCCTGCGCACCTGGAACAAACAAAATTAAATGTACTCAACTTGACACTACACAGTCACATATGTTCTTTTATAATGCTTTTCCCATAAGAATTAACAGGTTCCTTGATATCCTTATTACAGTGGTATTTCACTTAAGAACCAGAACCAGTTTTGTTTCCTATAAAGTTAGTTCTTCCTTCCTCAGTTAAAAGCTATTGTATCTAAGTTTAAAACAATCTTAATAATCATATACAATGCATTAGACTTATTTAATTTAATCTCATTATGAATTTTGTATTAAAGGTGAGAGGTGAAGTTTAAAAAATAAGTTTTACATAATAAGTAAATGTATTTTCTCAAAAACTATATAACCTACTAAAGTCAGTCAGTATAGATAACTACATGTTAGTGATATCACATTAAATTTATTGGGTTCAGATGTGGGATTGGATATGAGGCTTAAAATCCGAATAAAAGAACCAGAACCATTTTTAAACCTAATGCTAATAAATATGCCAAGTCGTTTTAAGTGAGTACTATCACAAGGAGCTTAAAGTGTATGAATTATTATTATTATTAGCACCGCGTCTTACTACCCATTCGGGTTATACGCACTTACGCTAATGTGCAATGGTAGGGTGATTGGGAGATGAAATGGAGGACCTACAGTTTAATGTGGAATCCGAACCACGGTGAAGGCCTGGCATTCCTCACATTCACAAGATGTCTTGTCAGAGGTGAAGGAAGGGTTTGGCAATCAGATAAATCTGTGCAGGGACCGAGGATTGAACCCCGGACCCCCAGCACATAAGTCTGACACCTTACCCCTAGACCACCAGGTCACCCTATAGTGTTTGAAACCATTTATCTAGAAATGTTCACAAAGAAGTGGGTGATCAATAGCAAACTTACAAAGTCATCCTATTGCTCCATTTTACCACAACATTGCAGAGCTTGCCCCAAAAGAAGCGCTTATCAAATTGAAGGAACATGCCATGAATGTCAGGTGTGGGGTCAAGATACTCCCAAGAAGGGTCGATCAGGGATGTTTGCTTCGGATGTTGCTTGTTTGCTCCGTTCCTATAGCTGCCATGAAATAAGTTTTCCTTGTCTTTGTTGGGCGAGCTCTTACTATGAATCTGGGATCCATTGTTTAGAGGCAAAGGAGACACCACCTGAAACAAAGAGAGCGTGGAAGTCAGATTATGCAATAAACTAGGCCTACTCAAATTATGATTTCTGTTGATTAAATGTTACAACACAGCTTTGCTAATCCGAACAAGCGCTAGTCCGGAAGACGCTGTAATCTGAACCTCCTTTAATTTTGTTTCCGCCGACCACACTCACGGTACCCAATGGTGTTGTCTCTTTATCTTACTGTGACAACCTGCTGTCAACATTTCGTCTTGTTGGTAGACCTTTGCTAGAGTTTTTAAGTTTATTTATCAGGAAATGTTGTCGAAAACCAAATAAAAGATAACACATTAAGCCTAAAACATAAATTTGTGATTTTAGACAGACTTGAGAAAGGTAAGACATTAATAAAATTAACAAATGAGTTTTCTGTGGTTTGCTATATCATTTTTGATATGAAGAACAGTGCCGCAAAGATATGGAAATGTGTTTCAAAGCCAAACCTATAAAATATATGAAAATTACGGTATTTTACAAATAGGAGAGTAAAAAAAATCTATAAAATGTTTACATAGTTGTTTATATCATTCCTTGATGATTCCAACATCCTTCACCAATTTCAAGTTCGAGTTTAGCAGGATCATGCTGTATTGATAAACTTATGGACCCTTCAAAAAATATAAAAAATTCTAATGAAAAAAAAACTGTTCACCAATTGTATGTTATTTAAAAAGTAGCTTAAGGAAAGTTGCAGACCTTATTAATAAACTGATTTGTTTTAATATTGTGCCTAGTAGGGTCTAAATCATCATTAATTCTTGGCTGTATTCGAATAGTCTACTTGTGTGGTGTCGCCTTGACTCGTGCTTACCTTATTTTTCTCTTCATTATTAAGTTGCTCTTGGAGTTGAAGTGCCAGGGCAAAATCTAAATCAACATCCATTTTTTCTGTAACAAAAAATCTTATTTAAATACAAGTGTGGGGATGCCAAATCATGTTAAGTGTACAGAGTAAGCAGAACAGTAGTTTCCATCAACAAGTTCAATGTTCACCAAGAGGGCCTTTTAACCTGGCATGCCTCCTGGCCACTTAATAATGTCACCTGGCAGGAATAAAAATCTGGGGATAACATTAAGTCGTTCAGGCTCATGGAAACTTTGATATAAACAAGACAAGCAAGGGAATAATATCATAAAGGCACAATCATATAAAATTATGTTTGTTTTGTTAGGTACATTATGTGTCTATTATCTTACTGTGGTATTATTACATAATGAAGGACAGCACATCAAACAGGCCTACCTGGTTTTAATAAGTTGTAAATTTGAATTAATCATACAATTAATACAAAACTCAACAAAATCACAAGGAAAATATAGAAATGTAATTATTCACGATTAAAAATTAAATGAAAAGAATGAATTAACACAAAAGATAGTCAATAAAAACATTTCGAAGTTTCTCTTGTGATTTTAGCGACTTTTGCTTTAGTTGTATGATTATTCCTACAAATAACACAGTTTTTTTCACAAATGCTACATTTACTTATAAAATTCGAAAATTCTTTAAATTGGGTGTGTGGTCTAACTTGATCTGCCTACTTTGACTATTGTCAACAGGTAAAGATGACTTTTGAAGCTACTTAGATATTAACACATTAAATTGACTTTATAAATTAAATCTTGACAACTTTGTTATAGTTAAGATGCCAATGTAGCCTATGTTTTTAACTGATATTGGAAATTGGCTTCCTAGTTAATTAATGTTAGGGTTTCTTCAATATATATTTTTTTTAAACATAGTGTCACGTTTGAATTAAATTTAACACTTTTAAAATAGTGTCAAAACTATTAGTAACATAAGATGATACGAGAAAGTGAGCCCTTGAGTACATATAATAAGAATTCGATTTAGTACTTGCCACCATAGAGAGAACACTTTTGTGACGTTATTCACATAAAAATGGTTTTATCTATGATAAACATTAAACACCAATAATTTATGAGAAAATCCCTCCTAAGTTTTGTTGGATAACATCATAGAACAGGGATTATACAGAAACGCCACACTAATGATGGCAAATAGAACCACATTGTTAGCACTCATGACGTTAGTGCCGCAAACTAAAAGAATCGAAGCAGGACGTTACACTTGTAACACAATGCATTTTCTATTGTGGAATGTTAATTAATCAATTCTTATATCAAATTCAATCGAATGTAATTAAATACATTATTTTATAAATAAAATACGTTATAAAATGTAAAATCTAGCTAAACTACTTTTTTAAATAATTGACAAATTGCTAACAAAACATTAGTGGTGAATTTTACATAGAGTTCCTTCTATAGGGACTTCACGGCAACGCATGCGCATTCCTCTTAGACGTCATTGAAAGCTGCTCCTAGCGACAGTGCCCCAAACTAGTCTACGGAATCAACTCGTCCTATAAGAGCCCTTTTATGCAGGCGTTTTGTGTCGCATGACACACGACGTCGCGTTTTGTAGGTTCATTTTATGCACGCAGCATTTGCCTCCCGTCGAAAAAAATAGTAGTAGGAGAGGACAAATCGTACCAGTGCTGCCAATTCCTTTATATGTTAGAAACACGGAAGATGAATCCGTGCGTCATATATTTTGCGTATCGTAACATTACGTTGAAAAGACGGGAAAAAAAGAAGATGGGGTGTTCATCTCATCAACTTAGCAAGATTTGAAGATGGGGCATTTAGTAACCTCTACGGAAAATTAAGAGACGATAGGGACAAGTTTTTAAATTACTTTAGAATGTCGGTAGCATCGTTTGATGAGCTAGTAGTCAAATTCTAAGTAACGATTCAAACTAGGCCAGATTTGGTCCAAGGATTATCTTTGTCTTCACATTTTCTTCTATCCATTGGCTTTTTTTAGATTTGTTTTTGTATTCCTCCAATGATGAATCCCAAATTGCTTTATTTTGTTTAACCTCATCTATAAAACGTTCAATATCTAAATCATCCATTTTTTAGAAAAATGAGAAAGAAAAAATTTATTTACCCGACACAATCTCGCTTGGAAACTTCCACACAACTGGACTAGTCCTGTCTACAAGCTAAGGTTGCCATCACTGATAGAGATGGGCGATATATCACTGACTGTGATTTTTTCACCGATACCATTTGATCACTGATACTCCCAGTTACTCGATCCCAAAAGTATCGGTGATTGAGATATCAGTGATACTCGAAATACTCACAATACTCGAAATACTCACAATACTCGAAATACTTGAAATACCCACAATACTCGAAATACTCACAATACTCACAATACTCGCAATACTCGAGCTACGGAGCTAGTATTGCTTCTTTTTCTAGACACTCGAATAAATACTCGCTTCACGGCCTTTGTTATTCTTTTATTTTTTATTTTCTACCAACTAATTGAGAATCGACCTTATTGACTGGCATGTTTTACGTGTTATTTCTATTTAAAACACTTGATATCTTAGAGCTCATTTATCAAAATCATTATAAGATTGCTACGTAAAAATGACTTTAATAGTTTAAATGTTTCCTTCACATGCATTTTCAATACAAAACATTTGTTGTTAAGAGCAAAATACAAAAGCAAGCTTAGCTTACTAAGCAAATCACATTTCGGATTCTTTTTAAAAGTAGGCTACGAAAAAAAATCATTTCTTTTTTTCGGTGATCCTATCCCCAAAATCGTAAATAATGAATTAAAATAAGTAACAAAATAGAAAAAATAGAAATAAACCTTAATATATTATTTACAATGCGTTGATGATCCTCATCATCCTATAGTCTAATCTAAAGTGTGTTTATATAATAATTGATTAAATATTTTCTAGCATCTTATAGGTTTATTTGCTTCTATTAGATGTATAGCTCATCTACTATTATATGTACGGTATTTAAAATAAAATAACACTACAATAATATAATATATGACCTGCTTTCCAAACGTTTTCTAAACAAATCACCATTATGTTATGTTCATTTTTAATCTCACATAAATTTTAATTGTAGTGAAATAGATCACTAAATATTATTATTATTAGCACCGCGTCTTACTACCCGTTCGGGCTATACGCACTTACGCTAATGTGTAATGGTAGGGTGATTGTGAGATGAAATGAAGGACCTACAGTTTAACGTGGAATCCGAACCACGGTGGAGGCCTGGCATTCCCCACATTCACAAGATGTCTTGTCAGAGGTGAAGGAAGGGTTTGGTAATCAGATAAATCTTTGCCGGGAATCACTAAATAAATTACACAATTACAAGAGTTTCTCATAGTACGTAAAATAAGTTAATATTGGTATTCAAGTTAAACATAATGTTTGTAATTTTGCCCAAATTACATAACATTTCACTATAAAATACTAAATAACATTTTATTTCTCTATTTTTCAATTGTATTAAACTTCTTAAAACGCATACTTTTGTATTGACTGTACATTAGTCAGGCAACACGAAACCCGGAGATTAGGTAGCTGTATGTCAATAATGTCAATGTCAGTGCCGAGTGCCGACAGAAAGAGCTTATGTTAAGTCTTTAGAAATACTCCATACTCCTACTCGATTGTACGCGCCTACTCGGACAGCAGCTAAATACTAACAGTGGAAAATCACTGGTATAAATCACCGATGTTTTAAAATCACAGTCACTGTATTCACTGATATCGTAAAATCACTGTTTTTCCCATCTCTAATCACTGATGCCTAGACAGCGGACGGCAAAAAAGCGGCGCGTATTTAGATTGTTTCGGGCGGCTTTTGCCGCTGGCGTTTTGTAAAACACGACAGAGCATAAAATTACTCATTTGTTCCCAGCGACTTACAAAATGCGACAGCTTTTGCAGCCGTGTGCCGCACGGCACAAAACGGACCTAAGAGTGCCACTCGCCCTCCCCATATGAATAACATGATTATGCTAGTCTTGACTAATTAGAGTGTGATGCCGTTTTACTATTCTTTTCTTTCTTTACACTGCTGGCCTCCCCAAGATAAGAAGTACACATTCTTTGTGTGTATTCGTGAGTGCCGTCTCTTGGAGAAAGAATAACAGAGTAAAAAAGGAGACTAGGAGCTTGTCAGTTCACTGAGTTTTCTTCTCTATACTGGATGACATCTCCGACGTATTCGTCTAAGCTCCATCTCGCTTCAAACGCGCACGGGTTGTGCAACTTCAACTGGCATTGAGCTTTCGGATGTTATTTTGCTTAGAATGTATATGTAGGTATTGTTTGACCTCCTAAATCACACTGGATGTTAGGTGTAGGCTACTCTCATTTGCATGAAGGGAGAGTGAAGACCATTTATGAAAATCTACCCTCAGTGCACCCTCTCCTCTTTTGGCAGTGGCGTATTCCGATAAATTTAACAGGTATGCTGTTTTATAGTATTCGCAAGAAAAGTTTGGTGACTCCTCCTCACAAAAAAACTATTAGTTATTGGCTATTTAGAGGTTATTTTTCATGTCCAACAGAGTAAAAAAAAAAAGAGGAGGGGGCAAGATTCTCTACCCCCTTCCTCACATGACTTTCTTTAATTTATAAGCCATAAACAACTTTTTCTAACTAATTAAATTGTCAGTAAGGATTCTTACCTCGTCTGCTCGATGGCGCACCTGTCTTAGAAGTGTGTCTGTTAATATCACTACACTAGAATATAGGCTACAAAGATCAACATAATAAAACTGTCACTGTCAAAGAAAATCACTCAGCTCAATTAGTAGATATCCGTACAACCCGAACAAATAGTAATATGTGGTGCTAATAAATAAATAAATTCCAGCAATGTGAATTGATTTATAGGTAATCAAATTAATTTTACTTAATCCATATTTTTTTAATGCCTATTTTAAACATTTTTGGTGCATAAAAATCCACTCCTTACACAATATAACATACCCAGGTAAAAAAAATTCTATTAAGACAACTTTTTAATGTTTTACTTTAAATATTTTAAGAAGAACCTATATAATATGTCTTAATTTTTTTCTAAACCTCATGTTTAAGATATTCATTTCAGATTTGGAAAGCATTGTTCAAGATTATTTCTACAGCCAGAATAAAATTATTGGATTTCCCGAACAAATAGAATGATACTTATGACGTGATATAGTTGAAAAGTCGTGAAGCAAAGACATAACCTAGTGATAATTTTCATATTATGTAAAAAAAAAAGTAGTTTAATCTTTTTTTTGTAGGCTTAGTTCATATATGCTAATTAGTTAGAGATGAGGAAAGTTGAATTTAAAGAAAGTGTGCATGCACTTGCATATGGGAAGAATGGAAAACCATTTAGGAAAAACCACCCTCAGTACACCCGAACGGGATTCTGACCCTAGTCGCCCTGTCATCAACAGTGTAGTCTATTGTGAGAGTGACACCTTAAAACATGAAGTCACTGAAGCGGGTAGAATTAAAATTAAATAATATTTTAAAGACCTAAACAAAGGAAAGACTGGTACCAGATGAATGGATTAACTATACACTGAAAAGAAAATAGAAGAGCAAAGCCTACACACTTAACTGAGAAATCTAAGTCCAAAAATTCAAATTTAAAACCACAAAAAAAGAGTGTAAACATTTAGATAAACATGTTCCTGGTAAGTGTGAAGACTATGCTTTTCTATCCCCCTTACAATTTTAAACACACAAATAAATTTTTATTTTTTTTATTTTTGTTGAATATTATAAATTGTTGTCCAGAGAAAAATGTCCGATAGTCAAACAAAGTTTAAGAACTATTAAAACTAATGAGAATGAAATATATGAGCAAGAATGAATGACTATAAAGTTTAACAACATATTATAATATTACAAAACAAATATATTCCTACACTTACACAAAATAGCATGTTCAAACATGCATACTAAGAAATAATGTTAAATACCAAACATTTTACATTCAAGTACACAAAAAACAAACCATTATAAAAAACTAATAATGAAATTTTATGGATCTGGGTGTATAGAAAAAAAGTTGAGTTATTATATCACACACAGATGTTTAGTGCTTTCAGAGACCCAGGTCTTCTTTGCAGGAATATACAATATGGCTGGGAATTAAGTATACCAAAAGTTGGCAAGAATGAGGATCGTAGTTATCGGCGAATTATATGAGGCTGTAGTGTGACCTTGGTGGTGGAAGTTAACAACCATATTGTAAAGTGCTACGCAATGGCTTTAGTACTCATGAATAGGCCTTTGTTGAGGAGCATTATTTTTGGTCGTATAGGATTGGCTGTTCACACCTTAGCTCAGTCAGAAGAATGTCTGTCTACCAAGTTAAGGGTCCCGGGTTCAATTCCCGCCATGACCGAAAAAATTATCCTTGGTGAAATGGGGGTTTATCCTTTCACAGTGAAGAATTAACGCTTGGTAACTGGATGTTGTGCCTGTCCTAGTCTTAAGCCAGATTATAAGGCATATGAAGCTAGGACAGGCCTAGCAAGTCGGTAGTGGAGAATATATGGCTTGAATAAAAAAAATTACCGAGGCTACAGGTTGGAAAGTGATGTAAAAAAAATCAAACTTTCAGGGGGACTCAGTGTGAAACGCATGTTTGAAATTTTTGAAACAGTTTCATGAAACCCCACTCACAAGGTAAACAGTGTTATTAGTAAAAAAAAACCGCCTTGGTGGCGTAGTTGGCTAACACGCTTGTCGTGTTGAAGCTCGACTGCTGGGGACTGGGCGATCGAGGTTCGAATCTCTGTCGGGTGAGCTGGGGGTGGTTTATCCTAAATGGTTTTCCACTCTCCCTCCACGCAAATGCGGATTCACTTCCTCTAATTCAACCTTCCCAATTCCTAATCCATTATATTCCTAATCCATTAGAGTAATTAGTACTTAAAGCATATAACCCGAACAGGTAGTAAGACGCGGTGCTAAATATTATTATTATTATTATTATTAGTAAAAAAAAATTTAGGCAAACTGGATCAGTTCTTTGTAAACAAAAACATTATTCTGGAAGAAAACGCTCTTCTAAAGACAATGAGTGTGCTCGATAAGATTCTGCAATCACCAAAGAAAAGTCAGCGGTGTATTGCGAAATAACTCAATATGGAGAGAAAGTCTGTCCAGACACTTATTCATGAGAGCATTTTCCTATCGTATGGGGATCAGCCATCAGTTGCGAGATCCAAATATTATTATTATTATTACCGCGTCTTACTACCCGTTCGGGTTATACGCACTTACGCTAATGTGTAATGGTAGGGTGATTGTGAGATGAAATGAAGGACCTACAGTTTAACGTGGAATCCGAACCACGGTGGAGGCCTGGCATTCCCCACATTCACAAGATGTCCTGTCAGAGGTGAAGGAAGGGTTTGGTAATCAGATAAATCTGTGCCGGGACTGAGGATTGAACCCCGGCCGCCAGCATAGAAGTCTGACACTTTACCCCTAGACCGCCAGGTCACCGAGAGATCCAAATAGGTTCCAAAGGTGTATGTTCTGTGCACACTGACAAATGTGTACCAAGATGAACATTTTCTCTCCAATATTTGACTTTCTGATGAATGACACATTAAGTTGGAAGGTTATGTTAACCAGAAAATGACAATTTCTCGGTTTTGAACGACTTAATGAGATGATTGCACACCCACACACCCTGAAAATGTTAATGTTTGGTATGCCATTTCGGTATTATTTATTTTCAGCCCTATTGTACTTTAACAAAGTGCTCCCTTGACATCACTAAACAAGATTTGAATGTTCAGTTAAATGGGAGGAAAAAATATATATTTCACTCACCTTTACGAAACTCATTTTTTAATATATCTCTATAAGGAAAACCTCTTTTCGCTTTATGAAGTAATCTTGTATTATATTTGAAAGAAGGTACAGGAAAGGTGGATAAAAACATGTTAAGGTATGAACACAATATAGCTTTAACAATGAAAAGATCACAGTTCCCACTTTACATGTTTTTTGTCCAATAGCAGCAATGTTAAGCGTGAACTGTGTTCTTCTTTTCATTGTAAAATCTGTATTGTGTTTGTTTCTTTTACGGTACGCCCATTGCTTCTTTGATTTTACACGACAGCTAGCAGAAGCTATCAGTAATGCCAACATTGTGTGAAAGTAACGTTTGTCAACATATTTAGAAACAATTATTATTTGCTAAGAATTACTATTATGGTCACTAAAAATATGATCAATCACTTTTAACAATACTTCCCTAAGGATTAAAATATAATTTTATTTTCCATAATCGAATTTGAGAAAAAAAAAGTCTAGTAAATGTATTCTCGTTTTTCTTTTAACTCTTGTGTCTGTTACAGGTTAAATAGAGCATTAAATTTTACATTTAATGGTATTATATTAACTTATTAATATTTTTATAACTGGCCTTGCATATCTTTCTCCAGTGTTGATTTAATAAATACCAGGCTTAATAATTCAAGTAATAAGTTATTTTAGTTTTATTAGATACTTTGTTATAACTGTTTAGGAAGAAATGAATCTAAAATAGATTTTTGTTAATTAGGATAGCGTTTGATTTGTCATTGTCATTTTATAGGCGTAAACATATTTTCAAGGATATTGATTTTTGTTTGTTAAATTATCTAAAGTCATCATAAATAAGCTTACATATTAAAACAATATAATATAACATTGTAAAGGCAAGCATAAGCAAAATGGATTCAAGTGATACCCACCCACCTATCATCATTAACCTGGCTGAAGATAATGAAGAGGACGATGACAAATATGATGATCTAGAAGAAATTCTTGCGACTCAGTTGGAAAACCCTTAAAAGGTACAAGCCAGTTCATAATGAATATGACTTACTTGTTGTAATACTGTTAAAAAGGTTTATGACACTGTTTTTGTCTCTCTACTACACATTCAGATTTTTCACATTTATATTATTATTATTATTATTATTATTATTATTAGCACCACGTCTTACTACCTGTTTGAGTTATACTCATGCTAATGTGTAATGGTAAGGTGATTGTGAGATGAAATGGAGGACCTACAGTTTAACGTGGAATCCGAACCACGGTGGAGGCCTGGCAATCAGGTAAATCTGTGCCGGGACCAAGGATTGGACCCCAGACCTGCAGCACAAAGTCTGACACTTTACCCCTAGACCGCCAGGTCACTGACTATAATGTTATTAATAATACTATTAACAAGTAATTATTTATAAAAAAATTTAAAAAAATCATTAAATGTTATTTATTAATAATAATAAAAACTAATATGAGATTAAATGCTGAATTTAAACAAAAATTAATATTGTAGAAAAAATTAATAATTAATACTAGGCATCAACATATCAAGGTCAACAATAAATAAAAGTCATATGTTTCTTATCTATACCTAAATTTTGACCGTCAGAAGTGACAGCTGCTAAACATGTGTTTTGGCGTTGGGATACATAATTTGGTCTGGTAACTTTTCAAAGCAGTCAGTCAGCACCAAAGAAGCCATGGGGCTATTGTATATGTTTCTATTCACCTTTCTTGTACCTTCTTCCAAATGTAACAATAAACACATTTTTAAAAATTTCAATCCAACCAAAAATTTTTTTGAATAATTTTTAACACAAGGAAAAAAAAGATATCTGCGTGAATAATAAGTATTCTCATGTTTTACACTTCTAACTGTACAGTAATAGAAAATAACCCTCCTATAAAAACACACACACACAGTTAATCCCCCTTTAGGTTTTAAACCTGTTGTACATCATCTTAAAAATAATATAGTATTGGTGTGGCACCAATTTACAAACTAAAATATCAGCCATAGATTAAATTATATTTAATTTCTTTTTAAAATGGTTGTATTTTTAATAACACGTCAAAAAGTTTTTTCTTCTTCTAAATATAAACAGTTTTCTTATTACTCTACACTGAAATCATATTGTATGTACCCTTATTGGTTTGAAAGTGTATCGCTAAAAATAACTTCATAAACTGGTTCCATTATCAATGGTATTTACATCCATCCTAACAATCATATATAGTTGGATCAAATGAAAAATGGCACCATACAGCTTTATTAAACCAAACAATAAAAGGAGGATAGAAAGGTAAGGCCTACATACTTGCCAGAAAACTGGAGGCCTTAAAGTTCACAACAAAAACACAATAAAACACATAATAAAATTGCATAGTAAAAAAAACAACATAATTGTGATTCAATTGTGAACTTTGGGGCTTACAGTTTTCTGGTGTGTAGAATTTGCCCTTCTATCTTCCTTTCAATGATTAATTAAAATCTTTGTACCATTAATTTTGGTGACAAATTCTTTTCAAACTTAAACCTTGTAGTAAAGGAAGAAACATTTTCATTGAACAAATATCTATTTGGCTAAAACTTTCGAGTCCAGTAAAATGTTCAAGGAAAATGATTTGCTTGGATTACAACTGAATCAATTTTCTTTGTGAACTGTATTGGTGAACAAAATAAAATAAGCACAACAAAACTTTTCACATCTCAGACAACTGTGATTGTGGAATCAGTGTGGTGTCCTAGCCCACCGCCAGTTCCGCTTGATAACAGACTCGATAATAAGTCAAGCACAAGGAACAAAGGAATGATGACCACATTTTAAAAAAGTGGTATGACAAATGCTTAGAAACTCCCTTATTCAGCTGAAAAAAAAATATTTTCACAACATAAGGCAATAAAGAACCGAGTACTATGCTAAATCATGATATAAATTAGGATGGATAGCTAATAAACCTACCTGAGTGATACTTGAGCTGAAATTGTTGAGGTAAAACACTTAAAAAAACACATACACACAAAACTACTACAGTTAGCTTCTTCAGTTTAATCTTTGAAACTGAATAACCCTCTTGTGGTACTGAAATCTTGTATTTAAAACTGATTTATGTTTTTTTAGTGTTCTCTAAACAATTTCTACTCCAGTATCAGTCAAGTATGTGTGCTTTCTCCCAATTTAAAGAAAAACATAAGTTAATTAGTTCACATCATGTAACTATGTATTACTGCTGACCATATTTACTAGCAATGGTTTGCGATAAGGGAGCCAAATGCCCAAATTTAGGAGCCACACCCTCAAATAATATTAAATTCGAGGTAAAGTCCCATCATATTAAGACATGAAGACAACCTCCATTACTTGGTATACAGATTTCAAACATTAACAAAATTGTCCACCAATTTCTTAGAACAAACGTTTTAACATGGTACAACATTGAAAGGATAATGCTAGAAAAACCAAATTGTCTGTAGTTGATGTTTCAAACCTTGCCGGAGGATACACTCGGGTGCAGCTAGTGGTAACGACTGCTACGGTAACGACCCGACGAGGAGCGACCCGACTGACTGCGGCGTGCCGGGGGGGACCTGTCGGCAACAACCAGGCTTGGCTCGTATCTAGAAACATTAGCGCCTTAGCACCGAGACATGCGACCAACACACAATATTTAGCCAGGCTGCATCTAAGCATTTGTTGCCCTCGGGTGAATTATTTCAGTGTGAACCCCCCCCCCCCCCCCCCCCCCCCCAACAAACCCTCACACCCNCCGCCCCCTCCTCCCCCAAACAATTCATCACTCTTCACCCGCCCCCTTCATTTCCCAACAATTCAAGCCTCAGATTACATCAGGAAAGCTTGCGGCCCTGCTAATACTGTAAATCATAACATCTAGACTAATTAAGATCAATAAATAGACAACATACTTATATTACACCAAAATACCCTAAAGAGTGTAGCTAATCACAGAGGTGAATTTTAGTGAATTCATAGATTGAATAACTTCAACACCCCTATTTTCTCCAAATTCCCTCACCCCCCTCACTGTGTGATATGTTTCGCCCAGCCAACAAGTCCAATTAGTCTATGCTTGGGCAGAGTCAAACAATATGTCACCAAATGCATCAACATTTTTCCTACCAAAGAGAACACTAGAATGCTACGAACATTTCAATAAATTCAGAAACTCTAATTTAAATCTCTTTGTGAAGTGAAAGCAAAACAAGCCTTGCGAGTCATTCTCATTCAAGTAATACATTTTTGGAATATTTTGATGGGGTTTGGAACCCCACCGTTAAAAATTATCCTAATTACTTACTCTATGGTATTAGGAACTCGAAAGTTCATTGCCCCAATTAAAAAAAGTAGGCCCTATATCTCTATATTGAGCTAGTTCTATCCAGTCCACCTCATTACACCCTATCCATTCTAATGTTATCCTCCCCATCTGCGTCTAGGTCTTCCCAATGGTCTCCTCCCATTTGGTTTGCCAGTCCACACCCTGAACAAGGTTCTAGCTTCCCCCATTTGTGCTGCATATCCTATCCACCGTAACCTACAAGAATTGACAATCTTAACAATGCATTGTGATGAGTACAGGGTATGTAACTCATTATTATGTAACCCCCTCCACTCCCGAGTAGTCTCATCCCTTTTGAACCAAATATATTCTTAAGCACCTTGTTTTCAAACGTCCTATTTTTTTTTGTCATGTAAGGTACGAGACCATGTTTCACACCCATAAACATACACATTAAAAAAAATCCTGTGTACTTTCTACTTTTATTATAGAATTTTTACCTTAATCTATAAATATACATACACACACAGTGGTTAGGGAGTGAAGGTTGATTTCCCTATGTCAGATTTCAGTAGACTTTAGACACAAGAAGAAAAGGCATACTGTTTTGTTTGTTTTAATTTTGGGGCAGGAAAATATTTTCTTAAATAAATTATTTTAGGTGAAAAATTGTGAATAGAAGTGTAACTAGTATAATGAACGTCTTAAATGTGTCATGGTAATTAATGGTGGGGAGAAGAGGGAGGGGGAGGAAACAAGTCTTACTGCTATTTAAATTTGTTTAATTTTGGCTAGTTTTTATAACTCAAATAAGGAAGTTTAATGTTAGTGAAATGAACCAACATTTGCCTGGAGAGAGAATGGGGGCAGTAATAATATGAGACCCCCGTTCCCCCCAATGTGACTAGACTCCAAAGGTCAAGGCTAAGCATGACTGGCACTGGGTGAACTCCCCTCGGTTTCAGAATGCCACTTTCATCCATTTAAATGAGCTGTTGCCCATGTGTTTGTTATAGTGCTACACATCTGTCAGTTTGGGTAGCGCAGTCAAAATTAAACAAAACTTTGACTGATCCTTTATCCCCATGGCTTATTGCCCCTTTGGGTTGTGTGCATCTATACTAATTATACTAATGTGTTATTGATAAGGTAGGTTGAATTTCAGATTAAGTGTATCTGCATTAGCGTGGAAGGAAAGTAGAAAACCATTTAGGGAAAAAAAGAAACTCAGTGCACCCAGCCAGGATTCGAATTTCGATCTTCTCGTCATCAGTAGTCCAGTCTATTGTGAGAGTGTTGCCTTAGAGACCATGTGGCCATCGTCGTAATTCATGAATATTTACTATATAAAATGTTGCTAAGTTGTTTATGCTTAAGTCATTCTCACCTTACTTCATAAAATATTATTTAAACATTTTAATAGAATGTATTGATATACAAAGAACAAATAGATGTTTAAGTCTGATCATGAGTCAATGTTTAAATAAAAAATGACATATATACACAATAAATGAACCCAAGCTCTCATAGTAACAGTAACCGACAGATAGACAGTTAAGGTGTGGTTTGATCCCGATTGGGTGTACTTTGAGGTTGTTTACGTGAATGGTTTCCCACTCTCTCTTCATGCAAATGTGGGTATACCTACTCTAAAATTCAATCATCCTCATCGTTAAATTATTAGTGTAATTAATATATAAATGCATAACTTGAATAGGTAATAAGACATTGTGTTAAAGTAAATCACTTCTATTAGTTAATGTATTTCAAATTAACCAATCCCGTATATGGTTAAAAGTTGCATGTTAAGGTAATTTAAACATTTGAAATATGATTACATTTTCTGTGTGACATCACCTTACTAAGGAGTTATACACAAATAATGAAATCACACACAGATGATTCAATGACCTAATAAGCGACCCATTGAAATGTGATTTACTAAAACTTGGGAACATATTGAATTTGAGGGCAATGCTCTGCATTAATTAGTTTGTAAAAGTCAAGTTAGTGAATGAAGAAAATTTCATATCATCGCGTATGACAAAAACATTGACTGTAATTTCAACAAAATGTTGTCGAATGGTTTGAGTTATGTTAAAACTTTTAATCTCAGTTAGGCACCTAACTTTATTATGTTCATTCATACGTTCACTAATTTATTGATATTGTATTATTTATTGGTACTGTTCCCATTAAAATGACCTTTTTTTACTTTACCTATTTAAAAAAAAGTATTTTCAAGAAATTACTGAATACAAGTTATAGCTTGATGATGGAGTGACACAAATTTACCATTCCATAGACATTTAAGCCAAGGGTTGTTATTAATAAAATGTCAAAAGCTGTTAATATTAAAAAAGGAGGGAGGGGGGGACATGTTCAATCTATTTTTACTGAAAGACAACAGTCTTACCTTGACGAATCACTATATGGAGAAGCTTATAAGATAAGGATATAGTTGTAAAGGCAGGACTGCTATTTTTTCAAGGAAACAAAGCCTATAATTGAGTCTCCAAAAATCTCATCAAGTCATCTGGTAATATTTTATAAAACAAATGACTGCTTAACTTCACACATGCAGCTTTTCCGTGATATTTTTTTTCAAGAATGCATATGAAATTATCATCTAACTATAAAATAAGTCAACCAAATTCTACTTAAGGTTATGTTTCTACTCAAGATGTGTTTATAATTATAAAATTATTGTGCTTACTCTGTTTAAAACTTGATCTCATCTGTCTCACGCAATACCTTCACAAAGGTCTTGAACCAAAGATACTCATGAGGTGAGCTCTCAGCTCATCAACTAAGTCACGGCCTTTTAGCCATGGGTACATAAATTTTAGGTGCTTTTTTTAAAATACTTAATAAGCAAACAAGTGTGCACTGTTATAATTATAAGTATATTTTTAACTAGTGTGTTTAACACTAAGGTTATTAACGACTTATTCTAAAGTGTAGGAATTGAGTCAGTGACTTAGAGGAAATTCACCCAATTAGCATGTTGAGAGAATGGGGAAACCAATGATAAACCACATGTGGAAAACCACCTTCAGTAAACCTGGCTCAGATTCGAAACATGACCTCCCCATAAATGGGAATTTGGTCTATTGAGAGCCTGATGACTTAGATGATGTGACCACAGATACAAGTAGTTACAGTAACTATAAAAGAAATCAATTTGAAGCACAAATAGAATATACAAACAATATTAAGCAAATTTATGAACAAAGAAAACAAGCATTTTTTTAAATTTAGTTTTATAGGTCTGTATTTTAATTTTACCAGGCTACTAAAACGTTCTTCAAATGTGTTACAAACCCATCTGACAGGACGGTTAATAGGGGAATTAGATATATATGATCATGATAGAAAGAGGAAACACTCAACACCAACAAAATTGAGTTCAATTAAAAAGTTCAATCTAATTTTAACATATTTATTTTAAAAAGAATTATCTGGTGAAATGGTTGGTGTAATTCTATCAAACACATGCTGAGAAAGACATCTGGCTGAATACAACAAGCAACTGCCATCAGAAAAATAGTTTATATGCAAGTTTTCTCATTTAAATCTAATTCTATTAGTAAAAATATGTTATGGGCAAAACCCTGACCTTCGAATAAGTTTGCCAAGGCTCTATTACTAACTGAACTTTCCACAACAATGCCCATGTTCAACACACATTTTCTTGTTTACTTAAACATTTTGCTCAAGCCTAAAATAGTGCAATGTCAAATCACTATTCAAGAGTTGTTTTTCTTCACCGAGTCGTGGAACTTGTTTAGATTATTTGTATGTATTTATTAATTACACTAATATGACAGGGATGATAAAGGTATGAGTTTTATATGAAATTTACTCACATTTGCATGGAAGGAGATTGAAAAACCATTTAGGAAAAACCACCCTCAGTACACTCGACAAGGATTTTAATTCTAATCTCTTCATAAACAGCAATTCGGCCTAACACTAGAATGATGCGTCAAGAGTCATTTGATAAAATTCACCTTTAAAGAATATATTATAAGTCAGTGG
The DNA here is from genome assembly GCA_902141385.1 of Timema californicum. Lineage (NCBI taxonomy): Eukaryota > Metazoa > Arthropoda > Insecta > Phasmatodea > Timematidae > Timema > Timema californicum. The sequence goes on along the minus strand of CABFOW010001156.1, from coordinate 73,501 downwards.
TTCTCAAAATTGTGTTCGCGGCACACTTTTGAATAATAAAGTTTTTGGAGGCATACTTTAAGGGGATAAATGATAAAAAGAAGAGGTTTTGGAAGTTTTAAAAAGAAAAAATCTTTTTAAATAACACAATTTAATCAAGATATTCAATATTTTTTAAGTGTTTTTTACATTTGTAAAGTAAAAATAAGGAACAGTAAATTAAATTGTAACTACTATGAATTATTACTCAATTGTTATTTTAATGGAAAACTTGAACTTTTTAGTTATTTCGGTAATATTATGGCATATAAACAATAAGGTGACTCATTTTATGTTGGAGTTCACAAAGTTTCTTCCCATATTATCCACTTGATGTTCGCTAGATAATGGAATCTTAATTTGAAGAGATCTGATTTTTACATATTGATCAAAAGTTGACGACACACCTTCGAAGAGTTCGCTGAGAACTAGTTATAATTTGTTGGCTAGATAGGGAAGTGTGTGCACATGATTAAGAGCTTGCCTAGCATAGTAGCTGGAAGAGTCATGTGTTATGCTAAAAGTCCCAAAATTCTAAATCTTTGTGCAACTATTTATCAAAATATTAAAAGAAAAAAATTAAACTGCTTGTGTTCTTTGTAGATAAAGTTTGCTCTTGGCAATCACCTCACCCTTACAAGCAACTGTGCTCTTAAGAGATATGTAATGCACCTCCTTAAGAAGAGGGGGGAGAGAAATACCTACCACGGGCGCCAACCACACAACCACCATTTTTACCATCTGGCCAACCATCGTGAACAAAACCATCTGGTCAAACCACGGTGACCAACTGCTACAAAACCATCTCGGTCAACCATTGTCATGTCGAGTCTACCATTACCAACACACACACCCTAAAGTGAAGCAAGCAACATTCTGTTAGCAGGGGTGGTAAACTCTCCGCCGCAGGTACTGCTGCCAGCACTGCTACCAACCCAGCCACACAGACTTGAGACAAGGTAGACTGTTGACACATCTTCGAGGAAAATTTGTTTACAGACTCTCCACAAAAGTATGTCTCTTAATTGTTTAGTTTTCTATTAACTGGTTTGAGATTTTAATCAATTAGGGGGGTGTGAAGCTTTGAAAACTGATAAGCTTCAAATATTTGTTAGTTTCGACTTTGATTTGAGAGAAAAATTCAACAATTTTGAAGCGTCACAAGATAAAATGTATCAAGTTAATGTTCGGCAGTTAATTTTATCACAAATTAGCATCAGTGTAAAAAAAATTGAAATATTTAATTATGTTTAGAATATAACATTATGTATGTACTTCAAACCTAAATTTACATAGCTAAGCAAAGTATAATATTGTTATCAACAGTGAACATTTGTTAAATAATCAAACTTCAATTCGGCTTCAGGAATATTTCATATTTTCAATTTGACTTGCTTTGAATTGAAAAAAACGGACTTTGCACACTTTTATATCCATTATTCCGATGTGTTAAGATTCCCCACCCCTCCGCCCCCCTTTTTTTTTAGCCAGGCTATTCTTTTGGTTTTTTACTCTACCCCCTTTCGTGTAACAATTTTTTTTAGTATTTTATTTCAAACAGACAGTTCACTTTCTATTTAGTTTTCTCTGAACTGTACCTTCGCTTGGTGATGCCCATAGGAAAATTTGAAGAGATCCCTTTCTGGTGTTTCTTGAGCCCCACAAAACTAAGTCAATATATAAGTTACCCCATTTCTTGGAAAGGGTGGAATACCTTTGAGCCATTTATTAGTGTGTGCAAGTCTTTACGATTGGGGCTTTACCTGGTCTTGTAAAGTCGTCCTAATCTAGCACCTTGGGCTGAGGGAAACCCTTGTTTGAGTCTAGTTGGATTCTGTGTTCACAAATCCCCTTTATTTTTGAGATGCTGTGTTCTCAATCCAACTCTGTCTTTAGAATGTAGCATGTGATGCTGCGCTCCCAATCCACCTTTATATTTAAATTATGACATGAGATTCTGCACTCTTAATCCAACACTAAACTTGAGTTATGACATGGGATTTTAAGATCTCAATCAACCTCTATCTTGGGTTGTAATTGGGGATTATGTGCTCTAAATTCTCCTCTAATTTGAGTCTTAACAAGGGATTTTGCTCTTTCAACCGACCTCTAGCCATGCGTTATGAGTTGGGATTTTGAGCTCTCAGCCGATATTTATCTTTGAGTTATGAGGAGATGGGATTGTGAGCTCTCAACCGATATATAGCTTCGAGTTATAATATAGAATTTTGAGCTTTAAAATGACCTCCATTTTTGTGTTGTGACAAGGAATTCTGCACTCTTAAGTGCACCTCTTTCTTTGGGTTATGACATGGAATTCAGCGCTCACAATCCACTTCAATCTTTTAGTTGTGTTATTTTGTGCTCAGAACCCACCTCTATCTTTGAGTTGTAACACAGATATATGTACACTAAGATTCATCTACAATCTTTATCGTTCTTCTCCTTGTGTTTGTTGCCACTATTTCTCACATCCTTGTTTGCTCCTTTTGGTCTTTCTTTCCACAATGCCCGGTAAAATTTGACACCTTATGAACTCAACAAATGACGAGGCACATATATGAAGGTAGAGTGGAAGGAAGGGTAGGCCATGTAAGATGTGGTTAAATGTTGTAGATGAATGTGTGAAAAAGAGAAACATTAGTTTTAAGAATAAAAGAGCATTCATGTCTCGGTGTATGGATGTTGTTGAAGAGAAAAGAGTAATCAAGGATAGGGAAGTGTGGAGAAAGTTAGTGAGTATGTAATAAGTAAGGAGTTGTTTTTTGAGCTTTATGCACAGTTTCTTGCCCACCTCATTGAGGAACGGAGTGATTAGGCACGTATGTATAAGTTCATCTTGCAAGGATGCATCTTTCAAAAACGTATCCTGCCATTAATCTGGCAACGCTCAACCTCATTAGTACTGTGACTAGTTCTGGTACTAATCATGAGAGCATAATTTTCAATGTGCAATCGATGGAGCCACTGTATTAACAGAAAAAAATGTGTAGTGTTGACGCCGATGAAGAGATATTCAAATTCACTATCAAAGCAACTGCGAAGCAGATAATATCCTAAAAGTTGTTTGGAAATATTTAAAAGAAACATTTATATGGTAATGTTAAAAATTTGTTAAAAAAAAATAGTTGTATTTTTTTTCAGGAATCTAGCTGTGGAAAAATATCTACCCACAGACGTGAATCAACCTCTTCTGAATATGCCACACTGTCTACCTCTTCAAAAGTCTATGTTGCCACAATAAAAATACAAGGCCAATGGATTGGGAACAAATGACATTAAATAATAACAACATTCTAGGACTAAAAATAAAAACATCCTCTGTTGGTGAAGTGCTGTGAGCTATTGATTAATTAAAAAACAGTAAAATTCTACACTTGTATAAACTAACAATGTGTCAGTGAACAGTGTAAAAACAACACAAATATTACACACATGGTCTATTTTAAATTTCAAAAACTAAATTATTAAATATATAATTTGATAAGTAGGTATTTTAAAAGAAGACTAGGTTTGAGGAGCAAGCTTAAATAAATAAAAAATCCAGCTTGTAAAAAAAAGTGTTAATGAATATGATGAGTGTATTTGGTGTTTCTCCAAAAGTTGTGTTATTTTTAAAATATACTGTCTTAACTGGAAATCAATTGTTTGTAGGTTTGGACACTAGAGCTAATAATATTTAGTGATGAATAATTTAATAACTAAACTAAAACACACATTTTCATTTACTCTCTCCTCAAATTTGTTAATTAAAGAGTTTTTACTGTTTAAAAAAAATACTTTTTACTTTAACATGATCTGAAAGTTTTGACTCGAGACAAAGTTAAATGTTTTGGTAGCAACTATTAGGTGGTCTAGATTATGAAATTTCCACCAAACTAACTCGCTTAAACTTTGAAAATTTCTTTTCGTTCTTTACAACGCCAAAATTTAATAGTTAAACCATTTAGCATGCAAATAAAAAAATCATAAGGAAATGACAATTTTGACATATTAACATTATTGGGGAATAGTCAGCGATTTGGTAATTTACATACCTAATTTTAAAATTTTTAATAAAGAGGAAAATATTCAAAAGTTTTAATATTTTATTTTTGGTTTTACCAAGCACTTTTACACAACTGGGTGATTAGTGGGAGGGACACCCTGATTTAAATGGACTTTGAACTAGGGATGTGGTCTGAAAATAAGTTTTAATTATACTTAACTCATCTCTAGACTTTGAAGGAATGTATTAAAACTGTAAGCCTCTTTGTATCGAAAGAAGAGTACTGATAACAGTAGGTTTTTTCAATAGCAATATTTATTAAATGATGTGCTTTAAAGTAAGATATACGTGATTAAATAAATATGATAGAATTGTAGAAAAATGAAGCATAAATTATAGTAGAAACACTATTATACATACACAAACACACGTGAATATTTTGAGCATCGCTAACTTTCTCTTTAGTCTTTTAACTACTACTTTGGGATAGATGCCACGAAAACATCGAATTAATATTAAAGTATTTGTAAATATGTGTTAGTGTTTTTACTTGTATTTGTGCTTCATTTCTCTACAATTGTATCTTATTTATTTGGTCACATATTAAATTTATTTTATATACTTAACAAATTTTTACGATAATATTAATAATAAAAACAATCATAACAAAGAGTCTGACTCCTTAACGAACAAAGCAGAAGGAAACCTTTTAACACCGTGTCTTACTACCTGTTCAGGTTATACACATGTGTACTAATCACGATGATGAGTTAAGCACAAGGAAGATTGAATTTAGAGGAAGTGTACCCATATATATGTGTGTGTGGAAAAACCACCCTCAGTATATACGATCAGGTTTTTGAAACTCGATCTCTCTGTCCTTGGCAGTCTAGTCTATTGCTAGAGTGATGCCTTAGATGAACTAGACTATTATCAAGAGGGTGGGGTTTAAATGATAGCATTGCTAAGATAGGTAAATGTATAAAATATAACCAAAAGATTGTTTCTTTTTGTACCCTTTCTATATCAGTAGGGTTAAGAGGGAGGAAATATTCATGTTCATAGTAAAATTATTTAAACTTAAGTATAAATCAAAAAAGCATTAATATCGAAACGAAAAATATTGATATTAGTAAAGTATTGATAGTTTTTCCACATCCCTATTCCAAACCTATACCGAGACTTCCCTTAAAATTCCCACATATTATTTCTAAATAAAAAAATTCCATTAAAACCTTGGAAGTAGAAGACCAGCCCACAAGACTGAAATCTTAGCTCTTTCGACCAAGAGCCAGCCTGCTTTAACCAGGGTACACTACTCAGCGTAGATATTCAGGGGTTTCAAACCCTAGGCTTTCACCCACAGGTTGTTTTCCAGCCTGGTTGATTCAAAAAAAAAATTACAGTTGACATACCTTGACGGAGGCCGCTTGTAGCCATATTTGGACTCGAGACAGTCACGGGAGAAATGACCCCTCTCCCCACATTGATAGCACCTCATGTTCGGATCATATCCCCTGCGGCCCCTACCTCGGGTCCTTGGACGGGCCACTGTCACTCGAATACGACTACCACACACCGTCCTTTTGACAAACCATGCACCCACTTTGAGACAGGACACATTGTTCTAAATTGTGAACACAATCATATACAATCAAGATAGAGGGCAACCAGCATAAGAGGGGTTCTGACAGCTAGTAGGAAATAATTAATATTTGTAGAGATGGGCCACTCGAATCTTCGGAAATCCTCAAATCCTGACAAGTATTCAAGATTTGAGGATTCAGTGTTTTAATGGATTCGATGGTCAAATCTTTCACCTCATAAACAAAGCATAATATTTTGAATTCAAAAATTACTTTGTTAGGCCTAATTAAAAAGCACAACTTAATCCATAATCTTTATTTTGTTGGACAAAAGAGATATGCCTTAATAAAATCACTATTAAAAAAACATTGTTAGGAGTGGAAAATCTGTCAACAGTCAGACACCAATAAAACTGTTTATTTATGCCTACCGGCCTATGGATTGTCTGTTTATTTCACATGTTTTTTATAAACTTAACTTATTCTATCAAAACTTTTAAAAATAACTAAAAGACACTCAAATTTTGATTGATTTATTTTTTAAACAATAATATGAGTCTAGATTCTTTAATTTGGCTGGATTTTAACCTGTATTTTGTGAGGGGTGGCTGGATGGAGTTGATTAAAATTGATAGAATGATTGAAATAAATCTTAATTCAGAGCCTACGCCTATATTGTGTAATGTAGGTCTATTTGTAATCATTAGAATTTCTAACAATTTGCAAGAATTCAGATTCAAGATTCAAAAATAGTGGATTCGACCCATCTCTAATTATTTGCTTAGTTAATACTGTATTATCAAGGAAAAAAAAGTGTTAATAAATGAACCTAATATGACTTCTCTAAGTATTACTGTACAATTAGTGTTTTTGTAACTTATTTAAAGAACACATTTTTTTTTCTTTTCTTTTGCAGTTGTTGCAACAAAAGATATTAACATGCAACAATATTATCCAATAATTTATTTTACTATTCATACATTGATTCTTACATGTTTCATTAATTTGGTTTTGAAACACATTCTTAGTAGCATTTTTCTTTATATCAAAAAATTATAAACGTAGCTATTTTTACTAATGTCTTCCTCTTTCTCAAATTTGTCTAACACCCCAAATTTCTTGTTTTAAGGTTAACATGTTAGTTTGCTTTTGTTCAACAAAATTGTGCAATAAATTTACATAAAAACATTGGCACGTTATCATGACAGACAAAACGTCAACAGCCAGTTGTTAAGGTAAGATAAAGATCAGACACCAATGTGACCTTGAGAAGAGTTGGTGAGAACAATACTAGGAGAGGTTCGGATTACAGCATCTTCAGGACTAGCGTATATTCGGAATAGCAAGAATATGCTGAATATGTTTACAATAGGGCCACACAAATGGTTGAAAACTCTGACTTTGGTTCGAATACTCGTTAACTTCAACTCCACTTCTAAAAAGATTTCAGTTATGAAAGTTCGAAGCTTCACTGATAAATATTAGAAAGTTTAAGTACAAATACTTTTCAGTTGTTTTTTTAAATCATTTTCTATTGTTATGTACACTCCATTTACCCTTAGAAGTAGCAGTCTTACTTTAACTGATTATAATATGGCCCTATCTTACAAACCTAAGCTATATACCATAGTGTAATCCGTCAAAGTAAGCTTTCTACCTTTCAGAATAAACACATAACAAATTTATAATAATTGAATAACATGTTTTAATATTAATGTAATTTATTAATTAGGACGAAACTTGCATAATTTTTCAATACAACACTATTGTAGAGATTTAGTGTAATATAAAGTTGTATAAATATGAGAAATAATTTATAAAATATCCGCACTTTGATTTAGCATCAGGAATATTTCCTATGCAAACCCCAAGTGTATGTATGTATATAGAATTTAAAATATACTTCCCTAGATTTTTTGAGAGGTAACTTTGGACGATACATATTATATACATGCCAATATGGGGACAAATAACATCGCCAACTCACATGCCGTCAGTGGCGCGCAAAGCATCTTCAGCGTCCTCCCGGTCCCGGAAAACCACAAACGCGAAGCAAGGTGGAGACTTGGCCACCCATATCTCCTTCAAAGGACCGTACTTGTCGAACACGTACTGAAGCTCATGTTTGGACACCCCCATACCTTCTTGACAATACAGTAAGCATAAAATAGTACACTCGTGTTAAAACCCTTGCATTTTGGCCCACTTCATTTCTTAAGTCATAGTCCCAATAGGCCTACTGATTATGAGCTGGGGTCAAATTAATGCTATATATAGAGGCTTGCCATTATTTTCTTACTAAGAAATTCCCTACGTTTTCCAGAAATAATTCCCATTTTTCCCAGACATTTTAGAGAGAAGTATGAAGGAATTAAGTTTTATTTTTGTATAAAAGTGACTGAAGTGGTGTCATTGGTATTTAGAACAAGTTAAATTCAACCTTAATAAGTAAATTGATCAGAGGGTGGATATGGAGGGACATGGGAAGGAGGAAGGTGGCCAGGTTTTGGGCCATTAATTTTAATTTGTGCCAGTTCGCTTTTTCTTACATGCAAAGGTCTACAATTTAGAGCATGAAGTTCAATGTCCTAAACTAACATATTATATTCCAAATTTGATTTTATACTCTCAGAAGTAACCGGTATTGCCTGTGGTAATCATGAAATGGATTACTTGGTCACCCCTGGCAACACTTTTATTTGCGTCAAACAGACAATAAAAACTCTTTGTTTTAATTCTTCTGACCCAGTTTTTAATTAATTTAAAAAAATCTAATCCAAATTTGTAAATTCCGGCTTTTGAGATGCACATGTTTGTGCACAGGGGCTACAGGTACTGATTTTTAAATTTCAGACCTCTGCGTGCAATAGATATCAAGCGACGCTCATGACAGACATACACAAGCTCTTAATTTTATTGATACCTATACATTTTTTGTGAAATTCCCTTGAGTTTTCCCAGTTTTTCTCTCAGACTAAAAACAATCCCTGTTTTTTTCCAAGTTCTCCATATAAGTGACAGCTGTGATATTTTTGGCATTTATATGAAAAAAAATTTAGTAATAGTGGCATGGTACTTATCAACATCGTTAAACCAACCTAGGTCTGCCACATGTAATCGAACTCCTTCAGCCTCTTCAGAGCTTTGGCTGTGACTTCGACTGCGGGAACTGCCAGAACTACTGCTACGACTACGGCGATCATGACGGGACCTTCTCTTGCTGGACATCTTGTATTGTATGTAGTAACACTCACTGCAACAATGCAACACTGACTGCGGGAACTGCCAGAACTACTGCTACAATTATTGCTCTAAGAGTGGCAGGTTTGTTCCCAGCTTGACTCGCATTATATGAATGAGAAATAATATCCATTTAATTTGACTATATTGTAATTTAAAAATATGGGCTATGAATGATGTCTTAAAATTAACTTGAATAAGATAAGATTAGCAAAAAAAAAGTGTGTAATAACGAAGTTATTGTAGGTGACTTGGTGGTCTAGGGGTAAGGTGTCAGACTTCTGTGCTGGCGGCCGGGATTCAATCCTCGGTCCCGGCACAGATTTATCTGATCACCAAACCCTTCCTTCACATCTGACAAGACATCTTGTGAATGTGGGGAATGCCAGGCCTCCACCGTGGTTCGGATTCCACGTTAAACTGTAGGTCCTTCAATTCATCTCACAATCACCCTACCATTACACATTAGCGTAAGTGTGTATAGCCCGAACGGGTAGTAAGACGCGGTGCTAATAATAATAATAATGTTATTGATTTATTTATAGCACTAAAAAATTGGCAAAATATTTAGACCTAATAATGCACTTAATCATGAAGAAATATGAAAGAAAAAAAGGAATAGATATGCATAGTAAAAGAAGACAGGAATTGCAGGCCAAATTATAAATAAATATGTTACTACTACTCGACAGAGAAAACATGGCATCTTGTAGTCAAGTGCTGCAATTGCTCTAGAGTATGAAAGGTGAAAGGGTGAGAGGAGATAGGCCTACCCATAGTGCTCTAGTATAGTCAATACCAAATGGCAAATAAGTCTTTCATTGTGAATAGTTGGTTTAGCATGCTTATTTAAAGCCTTTTTTTTTTAAACTTAATGTACCTTGTATTTAAAATTTAATAGGTTTCCGTAATGTTTGTCAAAAGAGTTAAAAACAAAATAAAAACATCCCACATAAAATTAAGTACACGCCTCCCGCGATAAGCTGACCAAAGTGTACACGCCAGAACGTCAAGATAACGACTGCTGACATATCATTGGTCTCCCCCTTCATTCTTCAAGTCGTTGACGTTCTTTCTGCATGCAATGTTTACTGCGTCGAGTAGTAAAGCTTACCGATTGTGATTACAATGGACAACTAGATATATCTCTCGAGATTCCTAGGAGTGAATCGCTTCCGGTTATCGCTAAAAACATTATACAGTGAAAAGCTCCTCTCTACATCACACATAGTGATGGAACAATACCGTACCCACGTGAAGCTGGCCATCTATGTAAGAGTGAACTCTTTGTCACTTCCTCTGTCCCCTGAATAACTTGGCTGATTCCTTACAATTAATACTGAAACCTGCATTTATGTTCAATATGTTTTGAGATTTCTCTACTATGGCCCTCACGGCTGTGCCTGGCACAGTATTTTAGGTTCTTTGTGGAACAGCATATCTACAAAGATTATGATGAATAAAGTGTTTCAAGCTTGATGAAGGTGTCAGAAAGTGTGACTGTATGAATACAAGTGCCTTCCCTCTGCAACTCCTTCCTCTCACAAGTTCTGATTCCAGATTCAATGTCATTATCTTCAGGATTCAACAAACCTAAGGCATACAGCCACCCAGTCCCAGAAATTCTCTCTTCCACTCCTGTTTTCGTTGCCAGTCTCAAATTCTGTTCCCAGGAATATTGGTAAAAGTTGGACGGTTCGTCCAACAACCATTGTCGACTTTAGCGCTACCTTACTGAATCACTGTACAGGGCCAGTTGCAAATAGCCTACAAAAATGGAGTTATTAACCCCATCTGTTAAGGGTTCTAAATTTTACCTGGGAAGTGAAAAAATGTTTTTTTTAAGAGTTAAAATACTGTAGGCCTGTGTATTTATATCCATATTCGCCAAAATATGTGATTAAGCCAATTATAACATGACCATAAAACGTCAGTTGATTAAATATCGCATAAATTAAATTCATATAAAGTTGGCATTATCGATATTAGTTGTTGACATGTTTAATGTGTGTCTTATGGAATTAATAACACTGCAAGGTAAGGTGCGTTTTTTTGTAAAAAAATATATTTTCTTAGACGGGACCATTACCGTTCTCTACCCAAAGTGTCAATCAAATCTAAAACTCATTGAACCTTCAAGGAGTCCTTGGAACTATTCGGATACAGCCATGTCCAGACTAACTAAATGAAACTGTGAAACTAGCATTGGTAGGCTTCAATTCTTAAAACTCATTTTGCTGTTGTAAAGGTTATACGCATTATAACACTGTACTCACCTAAAATATAGAACTTATATAACAAATGTTATATTTTTCAAATATTTTCAAGAGAAGTTTATCCTACGTCTTAAAATTTGATTTTCACCTTATCTAAGATGTTAATCTATATCGTATATTCGCCACATCACTGTTTATTAATCGCATTAAAATCATGTACACCAACAATTTATATTAAAGTCGAATTCTCTTAGGATATTGAGCTCTGGCATACTAAAATTAACTCAGTCTAGTTTATATTCTACTGCTAGGTGTCAATGTTTAACACTGCCTCTACACAACTATTTGAAAAGTATTTTATAATAACGAACACTGATAAAATAGATAAATAATAAACTAATAAGTGCAACTTAAATAAAAACAATATTTTGAGTTTATTTTTCTTTAATATCATTTAGCCTCTGGGCCGTCTCATTTTTAATCTATTCAAAAAGTTTATATTTACTTGAATGTCTAGCTTGTCAATTAAGATAAATATTTGTAGTATCATTTTATCAATTGTAAAGAGAACAGAAAGGTAGCACCATTTGCAGGACTTTGATTATATTTTATTGCTTACTTTCCCCAGTACACAACAGTTTTATTTTAATACAAAGACAGCCAAATATATATACATTTTAAAAATAATAATTAGAATAATGAGCTAATTTGATATTGGTGTTGTAAATGCTTATTTCTTATTTAAAGTTCCAAAAATTAAACCCAAACAATATTGTTTGCTTCCATGTAACGTTGTGTATGTAACGCACGAGATTATGTGCTGAGCGACGTCAAAAGTTCAGGCATTCAGATGTCCTACTCCATATGGCGCTACCTTCTACTATCTAAATTTATTCTATCTCCCTCTCTTAGCCACAATGATCTTATATTGTATCAAATTATCTATTCCTTACTTTTTGAAATAGTGTCCCCTCTCTAATATTGTACACAATAATAACAGAACAAATATATATTGTATTAATACGGTTTCCGACTATAAGAAATCACAAACGGTGTTTTCCAATAACAGCCATGCCTAAAGTTTACATTTGTCCGGGGTATCTTCATTTTAGAAGCAGCAAATTTATTTCCGCTGTAATAATTTTTAATAGACTATATGTTCTACAAGAATAACACTTGAACGAACTCATTCATTTATTTGATCATTAATAACCAGGCCTTGTACAGTAAACGTATTTTTAGTTTATTAAGAGCTATTTAAGGAACACGATTGGCAAGTATAACGCTCCTTGTGTGTGGGTAGATTCTGCTGTACTGTTTATCAAAGCATCTGCATACGGGTAACGTGAAATTTAGCTGGAGATTTTTGTCAGGGTAAGCCCTGGGGGTTGAGTTTGTCAAGGGCATTACAAGGCTCATCGACTCATGCACTTACTTTGATGGGACTGAAGGCAGTCAACAAGTCACACACACACACACACACGAACGATCAACACACACGCAGTGCCTTCCAACCCACCTAATGCACAAGGTTGAACACCACTGGGATCGGTTTTGTGGGTTCTGTTAGGCAAGAGCCACAGTGTTGGCCCTCAAGAAAGCCAACCATTGTCTCTAAAAGGGCCGGTTTTTGGTGGTGTTACAACAGTAATCTACGTTCCAATTGGTTCGCAACACAATACGGCAAAATAGTTCTAGTCTTTTCTTTACGCTATGTGACAACTGTCCCTTGGATCTAATTAGGTCCCTAACATTTCCAGTAAGAAAACCACGCTACCGGGGATACGAGTAAAATCATAATTTTTTGTAATGGAGCGTGCATCCTGCACAATACTATCACAGGTTTTTACCCTTACTTCTGTCAAGGGGCTTTTTCCTGCTCTTACTTTCACTCAGTGGGGTGGCTATGGCATTCCTTCTTCTTCAGTCTGCTTGGTGTTGCCTCACCTTACTCTACTAAGAGTCGTATATTTCTTTCAAACTATCACTCAACGTAAAGTGGATAGGTTTTGAACTGACGCACACAAAGCATCCCTTCCCTAGTTTATCTTAGTTGCACATGTTGCAGTGGCGTATTCTCTGGGTATGCTAATCCTGCGCTGCATACCCATAATGATATGGACTAGTTTTTTGTTTAATCCAAAGTTGTCTAAGTGAACTGTGTAAACACTAATGTTTAAATTGTTAATAAATATAAATGTAATGAATTAATAATTTTAAAACTAATATTGGTTCATATTCCAAGAATACCGTGTTTTAAGTAATTCTTCTTCCAAAAGATTTTACTTAACACAATAGGAAACCCAGGGCCTGCTACTTGAAAAACGCAAGGCAAGCTAGGGAGGCCCTAATGACCTTGCCCAATGTCTAGGGGGTTGAAACACATTCCTTTCCGCTGGCCTATAAGTAATTGGCCAATGAGCTCACCTTTTACACTCCAGGTCATGCTGTTCCTGTGAAGCAAGCTAACCATTGTGACAACTATTGAAAAAAGATTCAAGATTACAATGTTTATTTATTAAGCTAATTTAATGTAGTTTACGTAAAATTACATAAAATTAATTGTAAAATAATAGTGTACGTAACAATCTATAAATTATACACTAATTAAATACATTGAGTTATGTTTATGTAATCTAGTCACATGTATTATCATGTATTTGGCAAACACATTTAACCACTCTTTCAAATTTAGGCATTTCAGCACTGATAGAGTGGGGAAAGAGAAAGGGGGTGCGTATGAGGTTACTTTAACCGTAGTTGAAGGTAGCTCTTGTTTTTCTTTAGTAGAAAGGATCGTGGAGTTTTAATAGTTTTTTTTAAATTTTGTTTTACATTAATGACTTATTAGTCCTTGTGATTTTATATAATTATACATCAAATAATCCCAAAAGTCAGGAGTGTGTCACCATTTCAAGATGATTTAGAAGGTAAAGGTAAAATAAATTATATTTTAATATAATTTACTTAATCAGTGGCGCACCCAGCCATTTACTTTGGGGGGGGGTGGGAAACATTCAATCAAGGCTGTAGCAAGAATGGCATTTTGATGGAAAAAGTGGGTTTGTGGTTGCATAGTCTCCTAAGCCCTGAAGGCCGAGAATATTTATAAATATTAAATGCTTTTATAAATCATTTGTAGTAGTTTTATAGTAATTAAGAAACTTTAATAATTCAAATGGTATCAAAGCTATTATTAATATGTTTTTTCAATTGTTAATTTTGTGTGTAACGGTAAACCTTTTGAATATTAGGCTTAGGTTTAAAGCCTGGTCTTAAAATGTTGCATGTACATTCGACACCTTTTCAATGCTAAATATTTTAGTTATACTTAATATTATTTAAATTTATAATAACAATATTTGTGGTGTTGGAGAAAGAGTGGGGGGAGGGGGTCAAATACCCTGTTTGCCCCTCTCCACCTTGGGTGCATCACTGCTTACAACAACATATATGTGTAAATATCTTAGCAATAAGCCAATGACTTAGCAATAGAGTATTAATAGTCCGAGATAATCTCCCCTATGTTAGTCAGAGTTTACGCATCTAAATAGCTTCTGGATCATAAATTCTCTAGTTGGGAGACTCGTTGGGTGTTTGCCAACTGCTCTAGGATGATGTTCCATGCGCTAGCGCTGTCCAATTCAAAATATTATGTTCTCTTACTTCAAAATGAAGTATTTTTGGATGTACTTAGTTTTAAAAAACAGTACTTTTTTTTGCGTATTATCGCATGTCCTGTAAGACAGCAGGACATCACTCCAAAAAACGGTACGTATAGTCAACGTAGCTATACATTATTCAAATTATCCAAATGCATACATGAAATTGAAATGTTGTTTCTTCAATGTATACCTAGTTAATTTAATTGATTGAAGTATTATTATTATTAGTTTTACTACCATCCAGTTTCATCAGAGACGATATTTAGCATCATAGTTTTGTGAACAGTAGACCGCTTCCTTCATTATATTATTAGAGTTATCTTCGGATTTCAAGTTCCTTATAATTTCTCCTAAGTCCTTGTCTATAATTTTTTCCATAGTAATCAAGTTTGACAAAAAACAAAATATTAAAATTAGCTTTAAAAGCCTATCCATAGAGAATAACTGTTGTTAATGTGGTTTAAGGCCTGAAATAAATAACTGGGTTTAAATACATTATTCTCGCCATTTTTGAAGAAGATAAAGAGTTCCTCATGTGACCTAAAGACATGTATTTTAACATCGAATTTATGAATATTTTATTTTATGGTATTGTGCTTACATCAGTTCGTTTATCTAATTCATTATCACAAAACAAATATTTATAAATAAATGAAATAATAATATTTACTTAGAAACGTGAGTTTTCAAGGAG
Source organism: Timema californicum (assembly GCA_902141385.1). Lineage (NCBI taxonomy): Eukaryota > Metazoa > Arthropoda > Insecta > Phasmatodea > Timematidae > Timema > Timema californicum. Next base: position 58,094 of record CABFOW010001156.1, on the reverse strand, counting down.
ATGTTAATTATATTATAGTGGTTTCGTAGGCCATGTGTGCAATGGTTTTAAAGACATTTTAAATGGTCGTGGCAGCTATTGCTATCTTACGGCAAGATAAGGAACTCTCTATCTAAAGCTAAAGCTTTTTTACCACTTTGAACTACCGCGTGATTCAAACATTCATACTTTTTGAACATTGGTTTAATTTATTGTGTGTTTTATTTTACGGACTTGGTTCTCTAATATACTATTTTTGTTTGATTATGTATTATTTATTCTAATCTTTTCTTTTAATTACCATGTCTACAACAAATTTAACCTTAATACTATTCTTTGTTTCTTTATGACTGATTTAGAACTAACTTTTAAAACTTTAGAATAATTTAAATGGAAATTTGGGTCTCCGTGTTTGTTCGTGAACCAGGAAAGAAAAGTTGGGTTTCTTTCCTCAAGAAAATAAAATATAAATTAATTAATCTGCCCATCAACAAGTCTGGGGTACTGCAATAGAAAGCCCCAGGATCGATGTCCGGCATGGGAAAATTAGTTCTACATTTTTCATCTAGAATTTGAAGATATCGACGAATTAAGAAACAGGTACATGTTCAGCTTAATTTTTAGCAAATTCATACAACAAATCCAGTAATACCATGTTTTCATCTAACATTATCTGTAACATCCTACATCATGAGACTTGGCTAAATATAGTTTTTCAGTCTAAAACCATGATATCTTTCGACGTGAACCTTAATTTCTTCTGAATTTAGACATTTATTTATTTATTAAAAATCATTCTATTTTGGACTAACAATAAGTGAAAGACATTCCCAGGGCTCTATTTTTATACTCAGTCATAAAATTTATATATTTATGGAAGACTGTCGCATTGTTAGAATAGATTTACTAAATATAGCCATTTTAAGTGCCAAATGACAACATTTGTTTTATATCTAAAAATAATTGTAAATAATAGAGTTTTATTTTAAGTGAGTACTCATTAGGGAGGATATATTTTATTTTGAAGAGGAATAATATGCACATCAATAATCACCAACCATCTTATTATTTATTTTTTTATTGTTGGTTTTGGTAATACATTTCTTATTTGCTATCTCATTATTACCATTGTTTTTATTTATAAATTCATAATAAGTATGACAACAATGCTAGATGTCGTGGAGAACAACTGTTCTTGAACTCCTAGCCCATCGAGGAGGTGTATGCAGGTAAGACCAATATATATCAAGCTATCCAGAAGTCCCGATTTGTTAAGAGTCTCATTTATTTTATTTGCCACGTTATATAATTATTTTTTTTCACAGCCCTCATTCTTGCAATATGTCAATTTTAAAACTAATATAAGCCCTAGGTACTGGATATGCTTATAATTATAAATTCAAATCACTCCAGATAAACTATTAAACTAACAAACTTTTGACCAACTATCAGTCCATCATATTGAAATGAATAACAAGATTGAAAAACTAGACCTTTGCCTATGCATCATTTGCCCTAGGTTCAATTAATTCCACCAAAAATTGGCACCTAAATTAACAGTTATTGTGTAACCAAGACCTACACAGACGAAATGCCAAATGATTCAGTTAATACAGAACCTCGCTTCACTTGATCGATTGTAACGTGAACTATCTAAACCAACATGCATGATTTAAAACTAACTAAAATCTAAAACATACACGTTATTTCATATCGGCTTATGTAAGAGGTTGAGTTTCAATTTTACATGAAATTAATTTAAATTAGATGAAAAATGAAACCTGGACACAAGAATCAAACCTCTTTTAATTCCATTAACATATATTTAAACTATGTACATGGAATAAAGGTGGTAGTTTCCTTCCATTGCTAAGCTACATTATTTTCTGTACAATGCTAAAACTCCATGGTGTGAGCCCACAAGCGAACTATACCGACCAAGAGGCCACCACTGTTAGCGATAGTGCCAACCGTTGCTGATAGAGGGTGTCATGTGGTCAGCACAACAATCCCTCCTGCCATTTGTCTTCACAAGGCCGAGTTTGACCCCGTTCCAGACCCACTACTTTACAAATAAATTTTGGGAGCACCAGGTATCAAACTCGGGACCTCTGGATTTATAGCCATCAATTATGATAACTAGACCAGAGATGCGGTCTATATAATGCTAACCATCTTTAAAATGGGCTGGGATGGAAAAATCAATTAGGATAAAAAAAAACCTTTATACACATGTGTTGTGAGTACCGAAAATATGTTTTCGACAGTTGCCCCCTCCTGCCCTCCAAGAATCAGAGGCCTGGGGGAAACTGCCCCATTTTCTCCCTTTTGGGCGATTGTTAGTACTGAGGCATGAGCCCTAGTTACATTGACTACTTTGAGACTTGGTGTCAATTTACTATTGACCGATTTTCTGATAAGTAAGATTGCAATGTGCCTACTAAGGAAGGTCGTATCCTGTTAAAATCCAATACAACACAATTTTGTATTATATTACCCACCTTAGGTGTTACTAATTATTAGTTGTGGGGTACAAACTAAACCCATTTTCACTATTAATTTTCCTAGTCATGTACATATTTATATTTTAAAAAAATATTGCCTTAATCATTTCTTGCTCCAAATGCGGATTTCCAATTTTCTGGATCAATCAGCTCGCTGTTTCCTTTATGTTACTTACTTAAATATTAAGGATGTCCCATTTAAGCAGGTGCATAACCCGGACGAGAAATAAAGAATAAAAAACTTATTTAGCTTTTAGCAGATTCTCTTTATTACTATACTATTTGTTTTAGATACATTCAGTAAACTAGATAGATAGCCCTTTGTTTTACCTATCAGCCACATGGCTTCACTCTCACAATAGACTATAGACTGCCGATGACAGTATGTTCGAATTTTGAAACCGGGTCAGTTGTAATGAGAGTGGTTTTTCATAAATGGTTTCCCACTCTACCTACACACACATGCACTCCCTCTAAATCCAACTTCCCTCATAACATAAATCATTAGCATAATTAGTACATAAGCATAAAACCATAACATGTAGTAAGATGTGGTGGTGCAAACAAAAAATTTAAGCCTATATGAAACTTCAAAATTTTGAATCTGAATCACAATAGAATTTGATTAAAAATTCCAAATCTAAATATCTGAAAGATTTGTATTGAATTTTATATTTAAAATTCACATAGATCCCATATTTGTGCTCAGTGGCATTTAATCAAAAATTCTGATCTAAAGGTCAAAATTATTTTTAAGAACTAAATATATAATAATTACCTACTGAACTTTACCGAAGAAACTGGTGTATTTTGTAATATTAATAATCCCTTCATTATTTAATCATAGTTTTATTGTATTTTTTTTATAGGTGGTTAAGTCCAAGTATAGGGTGTGCCGAGTTTCAAACTCACTTCAAATATTTGTTAGCTTCGACTTTGATTCAAAATTAGCATTCTCGTTTCAATAATTAGAAAGCTCCACCAATTCATGTTCACATGACAAAAATCTAGATAACAATAATTAAATTTCATGTTGTGATAAGATTTTATTCATCATCTTAAAATAAAAGATGTTAATCATATTCATTTCATAATGTATATTTTGTGATATTTAATAACTAAGTTATATAATTTTACCACTGCTGCAGTTCAACATGTCTATAAATCCCCGCCACCGAGAAAGTTGTATCATGTGATTCCTCCCCACCCTATTTCCCCGCTGAGAAAATGTGGCTTATAAGTCGATACTCGATTGTGATATGTACTCTTTGATGTTGGAGTTGTGTTAGGAATTTATGAATAAATGTAAGTTGTTGTCATTTTCGGCTAATATACTTTTATTGAAATTATGGTTAGGGTCTAAACCTTTGCTTGAGACTTAAAATGAGATCATGTTTCAGCTACATTGTTTTTTTTACTAAATTTAAATCTAGGGAACTTTGCTTTTTGGAATTAATTAACTAAACTTTTTCTTAAAATGGAGTTTGTGAATGGACTAATAATTATTTTAATTATATTTTGTAAACCTCGTGGCATTTAAATCATTTTGGCATGCTTATAGAAAAGTTAGCGGTAAAAGAAGTCCTTGGAACACATTGATTTATGAGTTTGATATTTTAGTTTGGCTATGTTTAGGATATTCTATATAGATACATTATCTGTTTGGAGGTTTGTATTTAAATATGATTGGTAACATTTATATTCACGATAAATGTTAGGACCTGCCCGCCTCTCAGGGATTATGGAAGATAGACAATGTTGCCTATTGTTAGAAGAGTATGTATTGTTAGTCACAGAATTCTATTGTATTTACACTTATATTGTAGAACTTTATTAAGAGACTATTGTTGCTATTTTATTGTTCGTTAATGTTTTTTCATCAATTTAATTTATGATATAAGTCAGGACTTGCCCACCTCTTGGGAATTACTAAAGATAAGTTAGGTTATTGTTCATGGTTAGAATAGGACATATAGTTCCGTGCAGAGTTTTACTGCTACCTTTTGTGACCGATATTAATGATTTTTAGTACAAGAGTATTATTACTATGGTAATTGTTGGCCAGTTGGGCTATTGTTTACTGCTTGACCTCATTTTTAAGGCTGAGGCAGTATTGTTCAAATTGTGGATTTCATCTTTACTATTCTTTTTTAAATTGTTTGTTCGCATTTGTTTGGATTGATTATGTTAACACTTTTCTACTTACATTTAATTAATGATAAATTGGCTTTATAGCCTATGGTCATTGTTCTTATGTCATTCTTTAAATCTATTTTATGCAAACAACCTTGTTCCTGAATATAATTAGGGTAGCTTTCCTGGTAGATATATTTTTAGTTAGGTCGTCTGATTTTGATACTTGGGCTTCAAATAATGAGTATGTAAAATGAGTCTTCCCTGCTGATCGCTATCTTTCTGTAAACATTTTGCACTTTAATCATTAATTTAGCTTACATGCTAGTAAGTTCAGGTAACCAGGGATCAGGGTACATAACCATGCAACGTAGGACATATTTTTTCCAACTTCGACTCAGCTTCAGGAATATTTCATATTGATTCAACTTTGCTTCATATTTAAAAAAGTGAACTTCTCTTGACTCTACATTCTGTTATTTATGGAATATTCTATTCTTTACAAAACTTTTTACTTCAAAATATTATATCTGAGTTAATAAGCAAAGGTTTGTATTCAATTCGAAATCGAAAATCTTGGATTTGTACAAACTTACCTTAATCAAGCATTGGAATAGACAACTATTTATAAGTGTTTTTTTATTACTTATCTTGGTCAATTTTACTTTGCTAGATGTTTTCTGACAATACAATTAGTATTTCTATAATTTTATTTGTCTCAATGTAATCTAAATAAGCGATTCTTAACTGGGGGGCTGTGAAAGATTTTTCGTGGGACCTCGAAAAAATAATCAAAACTGTTATTTTCTTATTACTGAAGTCAAGCATCTTAAATTTTACGTTTTAGAATAAAGAATTTAATGACCGTATAAGCATGTAAGTACAGTAGAATGGCGATTTTCTGGGGTAATGGAGGGGAGGGGAAGCACGGATAGTAGAAATCTTGGAGAGTACAAATCTGTTTACCATCACCATTCAAAATGTGCTGCCTTTTGTTTCGACGTATTTGTGTGAAAATGGATTTTCATGATGGTAAATATTAAAACAAAGCAGCAAAATCGACTCCAAATTGATTCCTGCTTGCAAATAGCATTAGGTAATAAAAGTGAAACAAGAATAGACAGATTAGTGGAAAGAGTTCAAAAGCGGAGGTTCCATTGAGTACATTTATAGTAGCCCCATGGCTTCTTTGGTGCTGTCTGACAGTTCATAGATGATTACTGACAGTCAAAATTTAAGTATATACCTAAATTTTGACTGTCGGAAGTGACAGCTACTAAACACATGTTTTTTTGCAGATCATGTGGTTCGGCGTAGGGATACATAATTTGGTCTAGTAACTTTTCAAAGCCGTCAGCTGTCAAGTCAGCACCAAAGAAGTCATGGGGCTACTGTAGGTACCGATATGTTAAGTTCTGTTTTTATTTATTTATTTGTTGTTATAATCAGTAAATAAAGTCACTATTTTAGAAAAAAATCTTAATAATTCATATGTTAGTAAAAACTAGGGGGCCGTGAAAATATTTTAGGATATTTAGGGGCCCGCGAGTAATAAAAGGTTAAGAACCACCGCTCTAGATGTTAAATGTTTCAAAGTTACCTAACATTCACTAAAGATGCCAACAGTGGTTGCTGATATTGAACTCTTGACAAAATAAGCGAATCAGATCGGCACTGATGGTTATGCAGATCTTCAGCTCGGTCTCAATTAGTCTGGCATTCTGATGAAAGGGTGCTCCTAGTTCAAATCCCAGCCAGGTTTACCTAGTTGTTTTTGCCTAGATGGTTTGTCACTCTCCTTCCACGCAAACAAGGGTACCATTGGTGTAAATTCCACCTTCCTCATTCTTACTCCATAAGTGTAAATATGTGAATAGCTTGAATGGTTAGTTTGACATGAGCAAAATAAAACAATATAGACCTGGCCTTATATTATTTGTGGTGATCACAAAACTGGTAGTTGTTTAAAACAGTTTTATCATAATATATTTAAAGAAGTATACTTTATCTTGGATATACAAAAACAAATAGGTGTTTAATGACTTAGAAATAAATCAAAGAGTAGAAATAATGTACTATAAAATAGTGTAAGTGGTAGAAAACATATCAGGACATTTAGATTAGCCCTTGATACAAACTTATCTTTCATTTTTTTATGCTTCCATCTTCTGATCACGTACACAGTTTAACACAATTTTTAAATTTTCAGAAATAATTCCTTTTTTTTTCTCATCCAGAAAAAAAAAGTGTTTGTTCCATATTTGAAAAAAGGGCAACAGAAACAGTCAAATAAACTGCATCTCTGATCACATGGTCTAAAGCATAACTCTCATGTTAGAACGGATTGTTGGTGAAGGGGCGATTCAGGTTTGAATCCCAGTTGAGTGCACTGCGGATGTGTTTTCATAAATAGTTTGCCACTATTACTGCATGCAAATGCATGTACATTTCCTCAAAAATTCTACTTTACTTAAATTAGCAAATTATTGTACAGGTATAACCCAAATGGGTAACTAAGATGCACTTGAAAAAAATGGCCCAACTAATATTTTGTGTTACCTGCTTCTGTGGCCACATGGTCTTAACTCTAAAGAGTCATTCTTGTGTTGGATTAGACTGCTGATGATAGGGAGATCAGGGTTCGAAACTCTCTCAGGTGTAATGAGTGTGGTTTTCCCAAAATAGTTTTCCACTCTACCTCCATGAAAATGTGGGTACACTTCCTCTAAGTTCAACCTCCCTCATCCCTAACTCATTAGCGTAGTTAGAACATAATTCATAGAACATTAACATGTAGTAAGATGTATACAGTTTGTGTTTTTTTTTATGTCATTCTTAATAATAATAATATTTAGCACCGCGTCTTACTACCCGTTCGGGTTATACACTTTAAGTACTAATTACGCTAATGTATTAGGAATGAGGAAGGTTGAATTAGAGGAAGTGAACCCGCATTGGCGTGGAGGGAGAGTGGAAAACCTTTTAGGACCCCCCCCCCAGTTCACCCGACCGAGATTCGAACCTCGATCTCCCCGTGCTCAGCAGTCGAGCTCAACATGACAAGTGCATTAGCCAACTACGCCACCGAGGCGGGTCGACATTCTTAATAAAATATGAAAAAGTAATATTTCTGAAAATTTGAAAAAATCTTGTATAGCAGTAGTTGTGAAACTGATCAGAAGATGAACGTATAAATAGAGCATAAAGAAATGAAGAGAAAGGTTTATCAGTTATGTACAGTATTTAAATACTCGAATACAGGAATAAGTACATTTATTAAACTTGAATCCTTGCAAAGTATAGGTTTGTAACAAGAAGAATAAGAAGTGGGAATAAAACTAAACTTGGAATTACACATAGTTATAAACATGCAATGTTGTGTCATTATTTTAAAATATAAAATATTTTGTTACATGTAATAAAAGTTATGTATCAGACTTTGTAGGCACCAATAAAATATTTTTCTTTGGAACTAGTCTATAAACAGACATCTTTGAAACAGACTATACACACTATAACATGGTCATGCAAATGATTTATACTATTCATGTTAGTAATGTTTATACAAATTCATGAAAAAGTATCAAATTAGATGCTTCAAAAGTAACTAAAAAATAAAAAAGCTTGTATATAGTACCCTGCACAGAGTCCAAGACCATATACACATTTTCACTCGCAAATTTATACATTATCTTGTCATTAAGGTTCACACATGACCATTTGATTATAATTAAATTCAAAATTCTATATGAGTTATAGACAACAATAGAAAATAATAGTTCTTTATGATATATTCACATCTAAAACTGCACATACAAAAAAAGAAAGTATTTCTTGCCACAACTATAAAAATAATAGGGTATACACTTCAATTCTCTATTAGGCCTAAGTTGTTTCCCAAACTGTGATATTCGCACCCAAGTGGTATATGATGGACCACTGAGATTAAACATAACTTATTTTATTATTATTATTGTTAAATCTGATCAGGTATATAAAAGTGTGGGTTTGTCAGGAGAAACACAAGAGTGATGAATGCGAAGATGTGGTTAAATATTGTGGACGAATGTGTGGAAAGGAGAAGAATAGGGCGTTCTAAGAATAAAAGAGCATGTATGACTCGGAGTATGACTGTTGTTGAAGCGAAGGGGGTATGCAAGGATAGGCAAGTGTGGAGAAAGTTAGTGAGGTTGTACGGAGTTGTTTTTTGAGCTATATGCAAAGTTCCATGCTTACCCCGTAAGTGAACGGCATGATTATATAATATATATGTATGTATTTAGTTTATGCTATACGAGATTGAAGATGTTTAACTTTTGTTTATGAATGCATGAAAGGTGTACATCGATTAGGCCATGGCCCCTTAAAACTGCTCCATTATAATCATGATAATATTTTAGTTATAATAGATTACCATTGCAATAAATATGGTGAAAGTAAAAATGAGTTATACTCAAGCGAGCTCAATAATATTATAAGAAACTTAAGTGTAATATAAATAATGTATATTGTTCATTTAGAAGTTTTATATGTTTTGGTAATATTAAGTAACTAACATAAGTACCAAGCGTTTGTCGGTTACTCTGAGCAACACTTTTCTTTGCTTCAAACAAACAGAAAAAAAAACTCTTAATTTTATTGCTTTCAGTCTAGTTTTAATAAATTTAAAAAAAAGATTAAATCAAAATTGTAAAATTCCAGCTTCTAGGTGCACATGTTCGTGCACAGGGGCTACTAATTTTAAAATTTCAGACCTCCGATTGTGGTAGATATCACACAATTATCAGGCAGACAAACTAACATAAACTCTTCATTTTATTAATATAGATGATATGAATGCCATATCGATTACCTCGATACAACAGTGTTACAACTTTAAAAATGTAATCTTTTAGTCATTATCTTGAATAGTTATATCATAAAATATTAATATAATTTTATAAAGGTTACAATTAAAATCTTTTAAAAAAGTTTTTGGTTAAATTAATCTAAATAGTTGGGTGAATGCATACAATTTCATTCTCTTACATACTGTTTTACTTGCATAAAGTGAATAGTCATTGATTAATCCCTAAATATTTTATTTAAATGAAAGTTCAGCTTAATTCTTCATTATGTTGTTCAAGTTCAAAACCAAACTTAAAATAGATGCTTAAATGTTCAAATCATCGAGCCAATGCAGATTTTGTGGAAACCATCTATGATAGAAATAAGGCATAAACAAAAAAGAAGTTGTCTCAACACTTTAGCTCAGTCCATAGCGTGTCTTGTCTAATAAGCTGAGAATCCCGAGTTTGATGGTAGATGGTTTCCACAAAATCCGCATTGGCTCGATGATTTGAACATTATATATATAAAAGTCATTTTCCTAAATAATCACCTCAATTACTACTAGGTTTATTTATTTAAAGTGGTGAGACTTAGATTTTTTGAGTATGTAAAACATGTTAAAGGACACAAAGCCTAATCAAAAATGTGTGTAAAACTATTCGTTGTCATTCACAAGTAAACATCAGATATGTAGCTTGGAAATTGTAGCTAGTGACAAATAAACTTGTTTTAGTGTGGCTCAAGTTTAATGTGCTAAATTCTTATTACATCAAAAATAATAATTGTACTCTTGAAAGTTTATTTATTGGAGCTGGGAGAAGGTAAGTGTTATGGAACCTAAACTCTTTGGATTTAGTCGCAATTATATTTAACCATGTGATTTACTATAAAGAACAGTTTTTAATGTCCACAATATGTTGAAGCCCTTACTTGAACACTCACTGAATTTTGATTGTGGACTAGTTTTTATACTTTTTATCGTAAAGTGCAGTTTTCTACAGGACTGTGGAGTCGGTATATCAAGCTTTTGACTATGGCATTTTTCTACTGTCTGACTAAAACTCTTATTGCTTCATAAATTACTAAAATACATTAATTATTAATAACAAATTTACTGTTGTAAAATGCTCAGATACATACGACTTCTTGGGGAGCTTCTTTGGCATTGTGAATTTATATATTTTAAATAAATTTGTCGATCCAAATTACAAATATTGGTCCTAAAAAATAAAAATAAAGATAAAATAAAAATTATATATTTACCATTATGTTGACATGATATTATAAGTTTTTATTTCGAAGCCGAAGTCAGTGTCAGTACATTTTTACCGACTCCAACTCATATTCCACCCAAAATTGATTCAGACACCGCAGCCCTGGTTTTCTAGCTAGCAAATGTTAGGCAAAGCTATTACTACAACGCTAAATTACTCACTAACTTTCCTATTGCCCTAGATGACGAGATCGTAGATTAAAAATGTCAAGACTATTTTAACATCCTTGTTTTAGAAAGAACAAGGCACAAACAATTTACACTTTAATGGGACAGTAAAATGTGATGACAATTACTCCAGAGTTATTCTAAGCAAAGTGGCACTTAAGTTTAATACAGTATCGTTTGTTATATGTATTTCAGCCTACCATAAATACTTCCTAGTTTAGGATTATAAAAATAAATAATAAATTATACAAAAATTGTTGCTTGGATAGCATGCAATGCATAGCCAAATTCAGACATAAGTGCTGGTTTATGGTTTGAAATATATAGTTTATAAAAATCCAAAATTAAGTTGGTAGCTGCACCCAACATGAGTGGTTCATAGGGAGAAGGGATGGTGTACTTAGGGTCCCCTTTCTGCCCTATTCACCCTCATACATGTCTTCAATATTTGAAAATGTCAACAATACATTCCCACACAAAATTTTAGTAGGCAGATTTGATCATATAAATAACCGAGCAATTATAACCCCCGCACAAACGGGGTTCAACCCTGACTATGTACTGCACAGTAGAAGTGTTTTTTTCTATCACATTGTAGGTCCCTGCCTTTCTCTCAAGGAAAATACTAAAGTATTTCCTTAAAAGTCACCCTTTTTATTTGGTGTATTTAGGCTACCTAGTTTACTTATACCCAGTATTAACACTAAGCATGTAACCATTTAAAAATAGATCAGAATTTCAAATAGTAATCCAATAACTTATTTCTTTGTGCACTGCGCCTTAGTCCCCATTTTAAACACACATTTAATACCCATGGGACGACAGTTGGTCCCATATACCAGAAGGCATCTTGAATTAGTCTTGATAATTGAGTGAATGCATGTCAATTATAATTTCCCATTTCAGTCAGGATAAGTTCATTATTTGAGAGTTGAATACTAACCAAAGGCAGCAGATAAATTTGCTGCACAATATAAAAAGCTATAATAACTATCATCAGTCGATATATCTTTGCTGTTTAAGTCTTACAAGGGTTGATAATGGCCTTGCGACATGCGAGTCATCTTCATGACCGTGCAAGGGTTGGCAAAGAGTCGCACAACTTACAACGGCGAAGCTTGTTTGTCCACCGTACTTTCACGCACCACGGACACCAGGGACCTCAGGGATATGTATCTGTCCTTGTCCCCAGCCTCTACACTGGTTATATGCTGGAAGCAGCACGGTTGTGATATCTGCGACTTATTTGGCAGTGAAGCTGGTTTCGGCCCTCTCTTGGGCTTCCTTCTGCCCGGTACAGACAAGCTAATATTGTGCGGGTCAGCCATGAGGCGCTCCAGGTGCGTCCACAGGTCCGCCGCGGATCCGGGGCAGTCGAAGCTGAGCCCTGCCAAGCGGCTGTGATCCACTGACATGTGAAGGGTGTGAAAAGCCTCCCCGGCGACACGGTAGGAGCTCAGGTTGTCGATTGTGTCCTGCCAGAGAGTAAAGCAGGTCCCGCGTTCCGCCAGGAGGAGCTGTATGCGGCGTCTCCTGCGGGAGCGTGTCTCCCCCGTGTCCAAGATCACCACAGGTATCCCTGTGTGGGAAAGTTCCCACTGGCCATCACTGGAGGTGGAGCCTAGGTACAGGTTGGCCAGAGAGCCGCACACAAAAACCTAAAACAAACATGACATCATATAGTCTATTGTATATAATAAATGTCAAAATTTTCAAAAATCTGTTATCAGCAAACTTCCAATTAGTGGGGTTTCCTTAGAAAAAACAACTTTATTAATTTTGATAACCATACGAAACATTTCAGATAAAAAAAATTGCATAAAAATTGAAAGTAATTTTTTTTAATGTATATTTTTCAAAAATCAGTCAAATTATTATTTTTAATAAAATAAGCCTACAATCTTATTTATCAGGTAAACCAATCCCCAGGTACCCATTTTGAACAAACTTGTCTGAAAGACATCAATGTAAAATTTAGTATTTTCAAAAATAATCTAACAGTAGACTACACTTGATTTCAAAGCTATAATAAACATCACACTTTTTCCCCCTGAAACCCAGGCATTCACCTGAATATTGAGCCCCTTGAAGAAGGTCTCCACATGAAGACTAGGCACTCACTTGAGTCTTGAGCCCCTTGAAGAAGGTCTCCACATGAAGACTAGGCACTCACTTGAGTCTTGAGCCCCTTGAAGAAGGTATCCACCTGAAGACTAGGCACTCACCTTAGTCTTGAGCCCCTTGAAGAAGGTCTCCACATGAAGACTAGGCACTCACTTGAGTCTTGAGCCCCTTGAATAAGATATCCACCTGAAGACTAGGCACTCACCTGAGTCTTGAGCCCCTTGAAGAAGGTATCCACCTGAAGACTAGGCACTCACCTGAGTCTTGAGCCCCTTGAAGAAGGTCTCCACCTGAAGACTAGGCACTCACCTGAGTCTTGAGCCCCTTGAAGAAGGTATCCACCTGAAGACTAGGCACTCACCTGAGTCTTGAGCCCCTTGAAGAAGGTATCCACCTGAAGACTAGGCACTCACCTGAGTCTTGAGCCCCTTGAAGAAGGTATCCACCTGAAGACTAGGCACTCACCTGAGTCTTGAGCCCCTTGAAGAAGGTATCCACCTGAAGACTAGGCACTCACCTGAGTCTTGAGCCCCTTGAAGAAGGTATCCACCTGAAGACTAGGCACTCACCTGAGTCTTGAGCCCCTTGAAGAAGGTATCCACCTGAAGACTAGGCACTCACCTGAGTCTTGAGCCCCTTGAAGAAGGTATCCACCTGAAGACTAGGCACTCACCTGAGTCTTGAGCCCCTTGAAGAAGGTATCCACCTGAAGACTAGGCACTCACCTGAGTCTTGAGCCCCTTGAAGAAGGTATCCACCTGAAGACTAGGCACTCACCTGAGTCTTGAGCCCCTTGAAGAAGGTATCCACCTGAAGACTAGGCACTCACCTGAGTCTTGAGCCCCTTGAAGAAGGTATCCACCTGAAGACTAGGCACTCACCTGAGTCTTGAGCCCCTTGAAGAAGGTCTCCACCTGAAGACTAGGCACTCACCTGAGTCTTGAGCCCCTTGAAGAAGGTATCCACCTGAAGACTAGGCACTCACCTGAGTCTTGAGCCCCTTGAAGAAGGTATCCACCTGAAGACTAGGCACTCACCTGAGTCTTGAGCCCCTTGAAGAAGGTATCCACCTGAAGACTAGGCACTCACCTGAGTCTTGAGCCCCTTGAAGAAGGTATCCACCTGAAGACTAGGCACTCACCTGAGTCTTGAGCCCCTTGAAGAAGGTATCCACCTGAAGACTAGGCACTCACCTGAGTCTTGAGCCCCTTGAAGAAGGTATCCACCTGAAGACTAGGCACTCACCTGAGTCTTGAGCCCCTTGAAGAAGGTATCCACCTGAAGACTAGGCACTCACCTGAGTCTTGAGCCCCTTGAAGAAGGTATCCACCTGAAGACTAGGCACTCACCTGAGTCTTGAGCCCCTTGAAGAAGGTATCCACCTGAAGACTAGGCACTCACCTGAGTCTTGAGCCCCTTGAAGAAGGTATCCACCTGAAGACTAGGCACTCACCTGAGTCTTGAGCCCCTTGAAGAAGGTATCCACCTGAAGACTAGGCACTCACCTGAGTCTTGAGCCCCTTGAAGAAGGTCTCCACATGAAGACTAGGAACTCACCTGAGTCTTGAGCCCCTTGAAGAAGGTCTCCACATGAAGACTAGGAACTCACCTGAGTCTTGAGCCCCTTGAAGACTAGGAACTCACCTGAGTCTTGAGCCCCTTGAAGAAGGTATCCACCTGAAGACTAGGCACTCACCTGAGTCTTGAGCCCCTTGAAGAAGGTCTCCACATGAAGACTAGGAACTCACCTGAGTCTTGAGCCCCTTGAAGAAGGTCTCCACATGAAGACTAGGAACTCACCTGAGTCTTGAGCCCCTTGAAGACTAGGAACTCACCTGAGTCTTGAGCCCCTTGAAGAAGGTATCCACCTGAAGACTAGGCACTCACCTGAGTCTTGAGCCCCTTGAAGAAGGTATCCACCTGAAGACTAGGCACTCACCTGAGTCTTGAGCCCCTTGAAGAAGGTCTCCACATGAAGACTAGGAACTCACCTGAGTCTTGAGCCCCTTGAAGAAGGTCTCCACATGAAGACTAGGAACTCACCTGAGTCTTGAGCCCCTTGAAGACTAGGAACTCACCTGAGTCTTGAGCCCCTTGAAGAAGGTATCCACCTGAAGACTAGGCACTCACCTGAGTCTTGAGCCCCTTGAAGAAGGTATCCACCTGAAGACTAGGCACTCACCTGAGTCTTGAGCCCCTTGAAGAAGGTCTCCACATGAAGACTAGGAACTCACCTGAGTCTTGAGCCCCTTGAAGAAGGTCTCCACATGAAGACTAGGAACTCACCTGAGTCTTGAGCCCCTTGAAGACTAGGAACTCACCTGAGTCTTGAGCCCCTTGAAGAAGGTATCCACCTGAAGACTAGGCACTCACCTGAGTCTTGAGCCCCTTGAAGAAGGTATCCACCTGAAGACTAGGCACTCACCTGAGTCTTGAGCCCCTTGAAGAAGGTCTCCACCTGAAGACTAGGAACTCACCTGAGTCTTGAGCCCCTTGAAGAAGGTCTCCACATGAAGACTAGGAACTCACCTGAGTCTTGAGCCCCTTGAAGAAGGTCTCCACATGAAGACTAGGAACTCACCTGAGTCTTGAGCCCCTTGAAGACTAGGAACTCACCTGAGTCTTGAGCCCCTTGAAGAAGGTATCCACCTGAAGACTAGGCACTCACCTGAGTCTTGAGCCCCTTGAAGAAGGTCTCCACCTGAAGTCTAAGCACTCACCTGAGTCTTGAGCCCCTTGAAGAAGGTCTCCACCTGAAGTCTAAGCACTCACCTGAGTCTTGAGCCCCTTGAAGAAGGTCTCCACCTGAAGTCTAAGCACTCACCTGAGTCTTGAGCCCCTTGAAGAAGGTCTCCACCTGAAGTCGCTCTCTCTCCGTCACCTGCAGTCTGTCCTGTCCGTCACTGTCCTCTTCTGTCCCGCCACTGGCTGACGTCTCATCACTCGTCGTCACGTCGCTTTCCCCCACGGAGCTGACCCTGCGCCTCAGCAGACCTTGGTACGAGTCGTACTTTATGGTGAGCTGGTGGATACCCTGCGCCTCCAAGGTTGGAGGATCCTTCTGCTCCTCCTCGAGCTGAGGACACGAGGCGTACTGGCTGGTCTTCATCCTTCTCTGCTGCTGCAACAACAAGCGTCGGTCGTGGTGTAAGAGTTTCATAGCAGAGTAATATAGCAGGTGGTCGTTCTGAGGCAGGGGTGTCTAACTTGCGGTCGGCGGGACTAATGACGGTTCGTCATCTAGAAACTCTCGTTTGAAAAGTATATTTAATTTAACCACAGACACCAGCTTACACAAAAATAAAAACATCCGAACGGTTATTTTCATAAGTTCGTGTTTCGATCATTTAAAAACAGTCAAAATAGAAAAATAATTACCCCTTTTTTTTATATATAACCTCGTCTTACTACCTGTTCCTTTAATGGGGTAGGGACAAAGAAGGAATCATTTTAAAGGTAATCTACCCGCATTTGCGTGGAAGGAGAGTGGATAGCCATTTATTTAAAAAAAGAACTCAGTAGATCCAACCGGAATTCAAATTCCATCCTCCCCATCATCGGCAGGCCAGTCCAACACGAGAGTGACGCCTTTGTGAAAGTTTTGACTTCAAAAAATGTACACAATGCGGCCCAATTTTTCTCCTTAAATATCGTTATGGAATGTTATTTCTTGTCACATTTTATTTCATCAGATGCATTACCTTTCTCAAATGTGCTTTTTATTTCAGAATCCTTGATCATAACTACACATTCCCGGGTGAAAATAAAGGGTGAATCTTGTTATTCAATGTAATATAAGTTTTTAGGAAGTAATACATATAATTAACGTAGAATTATATTCAAACGGTCTAAAATTCCCTCCACCACAAGTTAAATTCCTGAAATTTTCTCTCAATAAGGGGGGCAAGGGTTTCCCACACTCCCTGTGGATGGGACTCCAATCCGCCATCTCCATTTGGAAAAGCCACATGGGACCCCTTGAAAACATCCATTGTAATATTAATATTTTTAAAAAAATCTCTGTATCCTCTAGAAAATAAAATATGTCGATAAGTCAGTTGTTTATTGTTTTGAGTTGCAAAGAATGTTGGGTCAACATATATTTTATGCAAGCGTGTGAATTTCTGCGCCACTGTAGCAGATTTACCCTCTATTTTCGGTGAACTTGTGAATGAAGGTTTACCGCGAGGTACGTACGTCTAAAATCACAGCACGTAGCCAGGCGTCACGTAACCTACGCTCATTTAAGGCTAGACATACTGACCGCTTGACTTCACAGTTCACCGACTGGATGAAACGAAGAAGCCTACGCGCTACAGGCCAAAGAAAGTTACCGCCCCCCGCACCCCCACCCATCTCGAATAAAATTCCTCGGCGTAGAGTTGATTTCATTAAATTCCCACTCACTCGCTCAGCAATGTTGCCAGATCGTAATCAACGAAAGTTGCTTCTTGGCTATTTTTTTAACTGTTATTTTAGTATTCAACGTGTACTTTCTAAGCGCTTGATAATACCAGTACTCGACTTGTAAGCTAACTAAAACCTAGGTCAACACATGTGTACATTACTCCGTCTATCTTGAAAGTTAGCAGTCTTACCGTAACGTATTACACTATGGTCCCATATTAAAAGCTGCACCATAGTGGAATAATGTAGAGTAAACTTACAGGGTAAACGAAGAATAGAGTAGGATTGATGTAGAATCGCAAACAGGGTCACCACTTATTTATGAAGGGTAAAAGTGCATTTTTTTTAATATATGTTTTTTATATGTGGCACACGCCATATTTTACATTTGTTCCTAGTGCCAATAGTTTTTGGAAGTAGTTCATAGAGAGCGTTAGTTGTGGATGTCAATGCCTTTGTCTGACAACTGTCCCAAGTGAGTTATCATAGTGCACTTGGAACAGATGGTAGCCCATAAAGCACTTAACACTTTCTTAGCTATTATATTTTATTATTTAGTTATGGTTCAATAATTAATTATTTTAAGTTAAGCCTTAATTGTATGAAATAGTGTAACAAACAATAGTTATTTTTTAAACAAAATTACTTAACTTTTGATTAAAAAGTTTTTATTTTTTGTAAAATTTTATTTTTGGCACTAAGAACGTTTGACATTTCCACTCTTAATTTATGTCTAAAGTGTTTTTTTTTAAACTAGACGCCTTCTGTTTATGGTGACAACTGTTTAACATATGACTTGGCGTCAACAAAAGTTCTTCCCACGGTGATTCTATTATAATAAAACACAGTCAAAGTTAGCGCTAACACAATGTTTAATTTTAACTTTGATTTTATGCATCAACCGATATCGAACCAAGGTAACTTTCTTGAAATATACCTCTCACACAAACGTACCAAAGTGTTTCGATGAAAGGCGGTAATATTTTCCCCACTGGAACACTGTTTTGATGATACTGAACACATATTTTAGAAATTGGTACCCAGTTATCGTCAGACTTATCGTGATTACGTGATGTTGAGATAAGCCGCAGGGGTGGGAAACTTTTTTTTTCAGGTGTGCCACCATTTACGATGAGAATTTTGAACGTGCGAACCCCACCCAAAAACCTTTAACCTAACTTTATACTTCATTCACGGTAGGAGTTTACCTTTGAAAGGTCTTTTTTCTTACCAATATCCTAATATATAATAGATTTCTGGTAGGGAAAAAAGTCCTTTTATAGGTAAACTCCTGCCGTGAATGAACTTTACACTTCCAGCACCTGCTTAAAAAAAAAGCGTGACATATATAATTCCTGAATAAGGTAGGAGTTCTGGGCTATTTATGTTTATTTAAGATATAATTATAGAAATTAAAAAAAGTTTTAATAATGAAAATAAAAGCTTACTAATAAATTACTGTACTTTTTTTTGCAAAGTCGAAATTTTGTTCCTACAGATGTATGTACTTATAACCAAACCTACAACAATATCTCAAGGCTATGTTATTTTTGTACCATGAAGTGTTTTTTTTGTAAACGCCCCCTCCGCCCCCCCAAAAAAGGTATATAATTCAGCATATTTAGTATAGTCACGAAAATGGCCTGTAGGAATTTTCCTGCCGGGATGCAGATTAAAAATGTCCATGGAAGCATTAAATAATGCCTATCTACAATAGGAAACAATAACATGTTTATTTTTAAATTCATATAAATACTGTAAAGGCTCAATTAGTGGAGTAAGTGTTTATACTCGTCAGCGGAAGAGGGGGAGTGGTTATCAGCATATAAGACTTGATGCCTTTTAGAGTAAATTGCTAATTTTCTTTACTCTTTTGTACATTGGTGATCGTGCTTATCAAGTTAAGATGCAACCCGTTTCGCAAAATAACTTCTAATTCACCAAATAGGCTACAAGCGTGCCACGGGTTGGCTGTCCCACCTCTGAGATAAGGTAACTCTGTCAAAAGAAGAGATAACAGTTATCATCATAGTTGTCTATTGATAAATCACGCGTTGTTAAAGTATTGACAAGTGTTAAGTAACAGGAAAGATACTCGTAGATATTCTACAAAACACGACTATTCAGTGAAGTAATGGGGCCAAGAATTTGGGAAAGAGAAGGAGATTGGGATGAAAACAATAATATTTTCCATTTATTTGAAACATGACCCGTTTCATTGGCTGAATGATCTAAGGCGTCACTCTCGTGTTAGACTACCCTGCCGACGGACCTAACTATAATGTACCAAATGTACCTGAGCGTATTATTTACATTTCTCATCTGATCCTGGCAAGATGTAAACCCACGCTTGACATTTCCTTGTAAGTCAAGCATCCTGCTGAGAATTATTATTTTCTGTTGAGCGAGCGAGCGTCGTGCGACCTATGGTGATGATAATATCGGGAACAGCGAGTTTGAAGTAAATACCGGTGGATTGGTTGTCTTCAAAATAGGGGAGGAGTTTCACCCCAGTTGAAGAGAAGCAGTGTCTTTTCAAACTGGGCCCCGCCATAGTTACCTTAGGCTTAGTGAGGCAATTTTAGAATTGTCTTTATTCATATTTCACATTTTAAAATAGCTGATCATTTATAAGGGTTGCCAATTTTTTTTTTCAACTCTGAATAAAGGCCATTTGCCAAAAGCTCAGGAAAAAATATGTGATGTTTTCCGTTTATTTTATACTTTTGAACTACTATGAAATTTAACTGTCGTTATTGAATGTTAATAATATTATTGTAATTTTTTGTTTTTGTATAAAGGCACCAACATGGAGTTTTCTGGTTCAAGAGCTTCTTCAGTGTAAATATTTTGGGAACCCCTGCTTTAGATTAGATTGAGTTGTGGAGTCCGGTAGAGACGTATGGTATAACAGCGATCGATACATTCCCACGGAGCAAGGCGGCCGCCTTAAGATGGTGACGATATTGATAAAAAAATAATAATGTGGGCCTCTCAAATTTTCAATGTTTAATGTGGTCCCAGGGCCAGCGCAAGTGTTTTATGCGCCGTAGACGAGAATACATTTACGCCCCTTGCGTGACGCAAAATGAAAAAAAGTGCAAAAAAAACAAACGAACAAAATAAGAATAAAAATATATAAATAAACAAAAAACATGTAACCGTCAGTATGTGTAAAAAAACTATTATCGCTTCTTCCCTTTCAATCAATATTTTCGGATGATTTTAATTAAATATCGAAGTGATTCGCCAACAAAGCGACCCCTAATGTGGATTTATGTGTAAAGTGGTAAATTAATGTTGCGTGCTTACCCTGGCTGTGTCGAATAAAATATTTAGACGATATTTCTTTATTTATAAATAATGATTAGCTTATTTAATTTAAATAATTATTTTTCCAAACACTTAAAATTACATTTTGTTGGAATGCCCTGCTTTCGCTGCAAAGTACATCATCATCGTCAGCAAAGTCTGAGGACACTTTCTGATTCGCCCCAGGGTTGCGTTGGGCGTATGTTTGAACTAGATACACAAGTTGATAGTATTCGAGTTTGTAGATTTAAAAAAAAAACTGTTGATGTGTTATGCTATGTGGGTCAGAAGGATCATCTCATGAAGGAGAAAGTCACTAAACATGTGGTGCAGATAGCGAGAGTTCATGGTTACTGAAACCCAACACACACACATACTCACATACACAAAACCTTGCATGTTGATTCGTTCTCATTCAAGTATCCCATTTTTTAACACCACACGTGTGTCATATAGACTTTGCCATTCATCTTTTCTTTTCTTTTTTAGCTTTTCTTTCTTCACTCGTTTATTACCCTCTATTTAATTGCTAACAAAATGTTACACCCAGAATATAACGGAACGGGCGTTGTAAGAACTTTTTTTTTTCGTTTAACATCGCGTCCAACTATGCGTTCGGGTTATACGCTTATGTGATAATTTCTCTAATGTACAGTAGCCCCATGGCTTCTTTGGTGCTGACTGACAGCTCACAGCTAAATGCTTTGAAAAGTTAACATACCAAATTATGTATCCCTACGCCGAACCATATGATCTGCAAAAACATGTGTTTAGCAGCTGTCACTTTTGACGGTCAAAGTTTATGTATATACCTGAATGTTGACTGTCAGAAGTCAGCTGTGAGCTGTCAGTCAGCACCAAAGAAGTCATGGGGATACTGTATAAGGGATGCGTACGGCTGAGTTAATATCAAGTGTACACGCATTCGCATGGAGGTAAAAAAAGGGAAAACTTTTTGAGGGAAAAGACACCCTCGGCTAAAGATAAACCTTTCCTGGTAAACTTTCAGCTAATTTATTAGAAGGCCGATACACTTTTTTAAATTGTGTTGCTCCCCGACTTTATCAGGTTTTCCGAAACAAACAATAAGCTTTTTCCTAGTATTAATGTGCAAGATTATATATTGATTAAGATTCGTTAGTTTCAGCGTTTGTTTTTATAAAATTCTTGGCACCAGACTTATTAAAAGTCAGTAAAGTAGGTGCTCGGAGCAGTTATAGTATGATATTGGTAGGAAGAACAGTAGAAGTTAGTTACTAAAGTTACTAAAATAATTTTAATACATTCATACATAAAGTCATGTTATCTGCCTGCGGCTATCACTGATAAATATTATCAATACCTATAGAATAACACAGATACTACAGTAAAATGTTATCGATCTTGGCCGCAAACAAAACTGTTTGAATCTTCTCTACTGTTCTTCCAACAAAAATCAGGCTATAGAGATACTATCTTCTACTTATCTACGTATTTCAAAAATATCTAAATATTACTGTGATTTTTTTTCTAAAGTTCACTGACTTTTCCATGATTTACACAACAATTTTAATTTCTTAAATTTTCCAGGTTTTACATATTTCCACTAACTGTGAACAGGTTGCATTCGCAGACCCTTATTATAACCCTGGTAAGCGGGGTGTAAGGTATGGGGGGAGAGGGAGGCCATAATACATTATGATGCCGATGAAATTAAGCCATATAGATTACACATATTTGGTTGATGACATGAAGCCAGCCCCGGCGCCAATATTATCCTCATTTTGAGGTGCTAGAATAGTCAACCAGACTTTTGTGCTGGCGGCCGGGGTTCAATCCTCGGTCCCGGCACAGATTTATCTGATTACCAAACCCTTCCTTCACCTGTGATAAGACATCTTGTGAATGTGGGGAATGCCAGGCCTTCACCGTGGTTCGGATTCCACGTTAAAATGTAGGTCCTCCATTTCATCTCACAATCACCCTACCATTACACATTAGCGTAAGTGCGTATAACCCGAACGGGTAGTAAGACGCGGTGCTAATAATAATAATAATAGTAATAGTAAACCAACCCCAGCGCCAATATTATCCTCATTTTGAGGCGCTAGAATAGTCAACCAACCCCAGCGCCAATATTATCCTCATTTTGAGGCGCTAGAATAGTCAACCAACCCCAGCGCCAATATTATCCTCATTTTGAGGCGCTAGAATAGTCAACCAACCCCAGCGCCAATATTATCCTCATTTTGAGGCGCTAGAATAGTCAACCAACCCCAGCGCCAATATTATCCTCATTTTGAGGCGCTAGAATAGTCAACCAACCCCAGCGCCAATATTATCCTCATTTTGAGGCGCTAGAATAGTCAACCAACCCCAGCGCCAATATTATCCTCATTTTGAGGCGCTAGAATAGTCAACCAACCCCAGCGCCAATATTATCCTCATTTTGAGGCGCTAGAATAGTCAACCAACCCCAGCGCCAATATTATCCTCATTTTGAGGCGCTAGAATAGTCAACCAACCCCAGCGCCAATATTATCCTCATTTTGAGGCGCTAGAATAGTCAACCAACCCCAGCGCCAATATTATCCTCATTTTGAGGCGCTAGAATAGTCAACCAACCCCAGCGCCAATATTATCCTCATTTTGAGGCGCTAGAATAGTCAACCAACCCCAGCGCCAATATTATCCTCATTTTGAGGTGCTAGAATAGTCAACCAACCCCAGCGCCAATATTATCCTCATTTTGAGGCGCTAGAATAGTCAACCAACCCCAGCGCCAATATTATCCTCATTTTGAGGTGCTAGAATAGTAAACCAACCCCAGTGCCAATATTATCCTCATTTTGAGGCGCTAGAATAGTCAACCAACCCCAGCGCCAATATTATCCTCATTTTGAGGTGCTAGAATAGTCAAACAGACATTCATAAACACCAGAAACCAAGTTGATTTATAGTTTATAATTTAAATGGGTGGGGCTGTCTGGCAGTAGAACAAACAGGGGGGCAGGAAAATACAAATGCCAACACGTGTTGACCCCCTCCCCTCCCTTTTGATTTTTCCACAAAGCTCCGTTCTACGCTCCTATACTAGTTAACTTTTTGTTTCCCGGGCATTTTGCCCTTTGTGATTAAACCAAAATATGTATATTTTTTTGACTTTTCAGAGTGGAAAATTACTTTTCGACTATGATGACAAATCTATTATATCCAATAGTCTCCTAGAAAATAGTTTAAACGTGGCCGTACACACGCGTTCTTTCCCACGGGGAATAATGGCATCTCTCAAATCACGTGGCAAAGAACGTGTCAGTGGGCGTGGCCACACGCCGCTATTGAGCGCGGGAAGGTTCGTGACGCTCTTTCCTGTGGAGTGTCGTTTCCTCTAGAGTCGAGGTTGCAACCAAGCCGCGCCACGTGAACTGTGTTTACTCTGGGAGTGTTTCAAGTTCGCGTTAGTTGTAAGAAACATGACCGACATTCGTCATGCTAGCAAAGAGTTTCTAACAAGATTCATAGAGATTTATAAATCGCACCCAGCACTATGGAAAGTGAAGTCTAAAGAGTATGCGAATAGAAATTTAAAAAATTCCGGATATGACGCTCTGGTAGAGTTCTACCGTAAAGTAGACCCGAAAGCCGATCGAGATTTTGTCGCGAAAAAGATACAGTCTCTTAGAGGCTCTTTCCGGAAAGAGCTTAAAAAGTTTGTGAAGTCTAGGAAAAGTGGCGCCTCTAGTGACGATCATTATGTACCTAGCCTTTGGTATTTTGATTTATTATCGTTTACCTGGGAGCATGAAACCCCAAGTGAGGGTGTCGACACTACAATGGACAGTCCCTCTTCTCAGACAGACGACAACCTTGACGCTGACAATCCGGACACTTGTCTTGCTCAAGTCAACGAGGCGCATGATGAAGAACATGAAAGTCAAGCCTCCAACACTAAGGTATTTTGTTTTGTTTTAAAGTTGAATACGGAATTTTTAAACACCAGGTTTTTTTTTAAATTTGACTTTAGGGTGAATAATGTTTTAACATGTTTGAATAGAGCTATGTACTACATAAATTACTTAGTTAATTATATAAACAAAATCTTTCACAGTTAATTTGTGTTTACAATGAATTGAGCTTAGACCCTCTTCGGGGGTCAAATGGTCTAAGGTGCTACTCTCGTAGTAAACTAGACTGACGATGACTGGGCGATCGAGGTTCGAATCTCGGTAGGGTGTACTGAGGGTGGGTTTGATCCCAAATGGTTTTACACTTGTCCTCCACGCAAATACTTGTACACTTCTTCTCTATAGAACCTTCTTAATCCTTAACACCACTAGCGTAGTTAGTACAGTAAGATTCAATGCTAAAAAAAATTCAGCTCAGAATCATTATACAAGGAGGGACCTAGGTTTGTTCACACATGTCCTCCTGACATGGTATTGCACCTCAACCAATGACATACGTCACATGTTTATCACGATTTTGTTTAGCAGTTAGGTAGGGACCTCGACGTATGGTTTATAATCCGATCAATTGTACCTAATTGTCTCGTCACTCGGCATTAATTTTGGGCTGGTTTATTTCGTGAGAATTTACATCCTGGGAACCAAAAGTTATCACCCGATACGTAAGAGTCCCCCTCTACTCTTTAAACAGTTATGTGACACACATATTAACACTACAAATTAGAATTTTATCAGCAGATATATTTATAGACCGATTTCTTAGATCAGTCAAGAGCGTCTGTCTACTGAGCAGAAGGTCCTGGGTTCGATTCCCGGCTGGTACGTTGGGTATTTTTCCCGAAAGGGTAATTACCTAAACGTTCACCAGGGTTTGGTTGCTTCAGTTAGGTTTTAAGTGTTTCCATTGGTTTCACACCCTCATACTCATTATCACCCTCATACTCACTATCACCCTAATCTCATCGGGACATGGAAAAAACCTCCACGGAAAGGATGTACTATTAGTTCATTCGGGCGTCCTCTAAGCAACAGTACGTTTGTACCAGCTAATCTTTCCCGTACTGTGCTTCCCGTGCTGTGCTGTGCTGTGCTGTGATATAGCCCAGACACGCAATATATATATATACTATTGCCAATAAAATAATGCTGAAGAAGGTTTGATAGTTGTAATACAATTCTCCTGGAAGTGGCGCTGACAGGTTACGAGTGTTTCCCATCCTTACATGGCACCTTAGCACTTAGGTTACTTTCCAGCGTGAGTTGAAGCCTCCGGAGACATTTTTTCCATTCTTCCTTACTCGCTGGTAACTATTTTTTTTTCTAGCATCACGTCCTACCACCCATTCGGGTTGAGAGGAAGGTTGAATTTAGATATAGTACACCCGCATTCGAGGAAAGAGTGTGGAAAACTATTGAGGAAAAACCACCCTTGGTACATCCAACTGGGATCGAACCACGATCTCCCCGTCATCGACAGTCTAGTCTATTACTAGAGTAGTGCCTTTGACCGTGCGGCCACCGAAGCGGGTAGATGGTAAGTAAACGAAAACATTGTGCATTAGTTTGTGTAAAAAAGTGATATGGGTGCATGTGAAAAGTGGTTTGGGTGCGTGTGTGTTTTATAAGTGTAAATATATATTATTTTTTTTATTTCAGATTTTCAAGCTACCGGCCAAAAGAGTAAAGAGACGGTTAAATCCACACGAATCCGAACGACGAGAATTCATGAAAGTTTGTACAGAGGCTTTAAAACAACCCGAAGAGCTGTCAGACAGTGCAGCTTTTGGAAAATTTGTCGCCAGTAAACATGCAAAAATGAGTGATGTTCAAAAGATGTACGCGGAAAGCCTAATAACAAATATATTAAATAACGCCGTACTAAACAGGTTAACAGAACACACGGCTGTTTGTGAAATGAAAGTTTTAAACCAAAATGTGTACCGTAATAGTTGCGCCCCCTCTGATACATCCTCATCTTTATCCACAGTTTTTGAAGAGGCAAAAAAATGAAGAGCATCCAAATATTGCTGGAGAATGTTTATAGTGTTTTTTAATATGTACGCACACACACTTTAAATAACAGATTTAGGATTATCAATTATTTTTTCCAATGTAAACTAAGATTTATGCTATAAGTGATTTACTGAAACTGCAACAAATTATATATTATTTTTAGTGTGATAATTATACTTCATTTGTTTTGGATATCAATGTTTTAATAATAACATTAACTGATGAATGGATTGATTTAATAGACATTAACATACACAGGTAAAAATTGTGCTGCAATCTTAATCTCCTTATCGTATTAGTCTTCATTAATTACCTTTAAAAGTGCTGCTTTTTTAAAAGTTCGCATAGAGCTCTGCAGGTTTCCGATATAATGTGTCCCAATGTTTGAGCTGAAATTCCGGTACTAAACTTAAGTCCTATCATCCTTTATCAATTTCCTTTTTATCCCTTTTGTGTTTTTTTGTTTCGTCTTTTAGGAAGTTGCGTTGCACGTTTCACAATCCCTCCCATGAGTTTCTATAGAATGACGCCTATGTCACGGATTAGGTGTTGATGATCGATTTTGTTAAAGAAACAGTCATTACCTCTTTGTCCAGTGACAGCAGTGTAAAGTGTGAACTGTGTTCTTCTTTTCATTGTAACAACCATATTGTGTTTGATCCCTTTTATATGTTTTCTATCCACCTTTCCTGTACCTTCTTTCAAATATATATCACAAACTACCTTAAAAAGCGAAAAGAGGTTTTCCTCAAAGAGATGTACTAAAAAGTCTTCTGAGTTACGTTCTGTAGCAAGAAAAATAAGATTAGCAACAAGTCGTTCTTCGACTAATTCTTATATCTTGTTAAGATGAAGGGGGTGGGATTGAAGGGTGGGGGGGTAGTAAATACAAAGGCCCGTAAAATGTTTCTCCGTTCATCCGTAAGTAATTTTTAAAATCCTCTTTAATCATTTTCTCTAAATTCTCTCAACAGGGACATGTGACAATGCTTTTTTTCCTTTTCAACTAGCCACATCTTTTGCCAGAATCATCGTTTTTTTCCGGTTGCTTTTAAACGCATACATTTCAATCAAAACACTTGCAATGCAATACATATTTTTCTCTATGTCACCCATGCTCCTTGTCACATGTCATTAGAACCTTCACGGGATAACAAAATCATGTTGTAAATCTATATTCGACACCGCGCGGTTCCAGATGACACGACGGATGACAGTTTCTGTCCACACACACACACACACACAATTTTCCCCTGGTAACGAAACGTAACGTCCAATCACGCACGATTACTCGTGGCGACTTCTTATTGTGCGTGGGCGAGGGAAGTTTTTGTTTTCATGCACCGTTCTTTCGTGCGAGCTATTCATGCCGGTCCAACTTTAATCATCCCAAGAGCCAAAATATGATTATCAGTTTGCACCATGAGCCAAAGATATATATATATATATGGGGGGGTAGTAAATACAAAGGCCCGTAAAATGTTTCTCCGTTCATCCGTAAGTAATTTTTAAAATCCTCTTTAATCATTTTCTCTAAATTCTCTCAACAGGGACATGTGACAATGCTTTTTTTCCTTTTCAACTAGCCACATCTTTTGCCAGAATCATCGTTTTTTTCCGGTTGCTTTTAAACGCATACATTTCAATCAAAACACTTGCAATGCAATACATATTTTTCTCTATGTCACCCATGCTCCTTGTCACATGTCATTAGAACCTTCACGGGATAACAAAATCATGTTGTAAATCTATATTCGACACCGCGCGGTTCCAGATGACACGACGGATGACAGTTTCTGTCCACACACACACACACACACAATTTTCCCCTGGTAACGAAACGTAACGTCCAATCACGCACGATTACTCGTGGCGACTTCTTATTGTGCGTGGGCGAGGGAAGTTTTTGTTTTCATGCACCGTTCTTTCGTGCGAGCTATTCATGCCGGTCCAACTTTAATCATCCCAAGAGCCAAAATATGATTATCAGTTTGCACCATGAGCCAAAGATATATATATATATATATATATTAATCTCATCAACTTGATATAGGCCTACAAACAACACTTAATAAACAATTATTTTCAATACTTATAGTTATATTTAAATTAGATTTTTGATTTGTAGAGTCTTTCAAATTTTACTGCCAAAATAAGTTTAATTAATCCCCCAAAAATGTATTATGAAATATGTACGCACACACACTTTCAATAAAAGATTTAGCATGATCAATATATAGGTTTATACATATTTATCAAATAAATGCATAATAAAATCCAATCATGATCTTTTTAAAATAAGTAATTATATTTGACTCATTGTCTATTTCACATCCGCCACCCAGGGGTTCCCTTTAATTTCGCTCCAGGATACAGTAAGGAGCATATTTTCAGTGAACGCATTCGCATAGAACGATAGAACAGACTGCCGATGACAGGAAGTTTGGAGTTTGAATCCCGATTATGTGTAGACTACTGAAGGTGATTTTCCCTCAATGGTTTTCCCCAAGCTTCCTTCACGCAAATGCGAACACATTTTCTTTAAATTCAACCTTCATAATCCTTTCACACATTAGCGAATTTAGTACATATACGTTTAACGTAAACAATTAGTAAGACGTGGCACTAAAACAAAAACAAAATGATTGATATACGGCTATAGTCGCGTCTAAAATATCTTACATTTAGATGCGGCTGTAACCGCAACTAGCAAATAAAATAGATTTGTTATTAAATCCATCATGGTATGCGCATTCGTGCAATTGTAATTGTACTTTTGGCAGCAAAATGCCAACCACCGAGTCGATAGTGGCTAGCTCGTGGTATTAATTGATAGCTCATATATGTAGCTGACGATTTCCACACGTCCATCACAGACTCTGCTTTAAAATATGAGTGAAGAATGTAACCTGGTCACGGGACGATTACTGGATATCTCAGTGGTCAAAGTGTCAGCGTCCTAAGCCCAAGGTCCCGGGTTCGATTCTAGTGCCCTAGTGTAATTTAAAGAATACAAACAAATAAATGTAAAACTAACCTAAGCGCAACATTTGGATGAAAATATCTCGTACACCTGCAAGCCTTCCCTTCCCCGCCTATTTAAGAAGCACCTGCACCTGCCCCATTTGAGAATGGTCGTGAGAGCGAGAGACCCATTCCAGGACATCGCCCAGTCACGTAAGACGGAAAGAGGTAATGAGGTGCCTCTTTCATTGTTCCGACAGACCGGTACAGGAAATAGAGGGGGTTTCTTCACACCGCACAACAATGTCTCCCAGACCGTGTGAATTTACCCACACCAATCAAGGAATGCCACCACGGCACACACTTTCATCTCGAGGCCACCACAAGTTCAGGAATAAGTAGATTGGTTTTAAATTACCTCTCCTCCCTGCGGCACCGGTGGGCACGCGGGCGTAGGCGTCTGTATTGTCTAGGTCTTTCACTCCCATAGTTGGTAGAAGTTAGTTCTGTTTGCTGTGCACGGCGGCACAAGCATGAGGCAATTAGAGTGATACTAGACCTTATTGTTTTGAATAGTCAGATTTGTTAGCACTGGGGATTATGACGCACGCAAGGTCGACTATCGATCAGCAGCTCATAACTAATTTATAGTTCATTTCATTCAAATATGAAATACAAACAGCTCTTGGTGACTATCGAAAACAGGCGTGCGCAGTCTGGGTGCCGTGGCACCCCTCACTAGCACACGCAAAAAAAAAAGTTGGAGTGAAAAATGAATGAAAGAACGTAGTACCTAATATCTTAAATAATTCTTGGCACCACGTCTTACTACCCGTTCAGGTCAGTACTAATTACGCTCATGGGTTATGAATTGGGAGGAAGTGAACCCACATTTGCGTGGAGGGAGAGTGGAAACTCATTTAGGAAAAACCACCCCCAGTTCACCCGAGCGATATTAGAATTTCGATCTCCCCGTCCTCGGCAGTCGAGCTCAACACGAAACTAGCGCGTTAGCTAACTACGCCACCGAGGCGGGTTGGTATTTTTAAGAAACAGCTATGATGGCTATTTCAAGGGTGGTGGTTTACGTAGGCGTGAGAGACTACTACAACAGCGCATGGTCCCATTCAAAGAACAAAGGCTGGATGTGGATACGGATTTGGAGGAAATTTGTGACGAGTAAAAAAAAATTAAACAAATTGTAACCTTAAGCCGGTGGATGGCATTGTAATTTATAATGTTTGTTTTTCAAATAATTGTATTGTAAAATAAAACATTAATTCTTTCTTGTTTTTAATTTAGTATAATATTTTTAAAAAATCAAACGGATTTTCGGGATTTCCGTTGATCCTTTCCTTCATCTTCCAGCTGGCACCCTCCTCATCTGCCACACCCCATGCACGACAAATGATATCGAATGATTAATCGGAAACAATAGTTAACATCATTCGATAGTGCCCATCACTACATGGAACTACTACGCTCACGCCGTTGTCAGGCCGAATCACGCCCGCGACGCGGAATGCCGTCATGATGAATGACGTCACGAAGACTTGATCGTGCCCGGAATATTAAAGACGGACCCGATGTTCCCACAATGGCGCGCGCGTGCGTCCAATGTCACACACGACAACGGTGGCCTTTTCTCGAGTCTCTCGTTAATAGGAGGCGTCATTCCAGAAACCTTCAACGTGAGTCACAACAGAGGCCTAATCGGGCCAATACTACAAGGTAACGCAAACAGGCAGTGGAAAAATATTATAGTGACTTGAAATAAAAACTGACCCATACCATAGGTTTGAAACAGTAATGGATGTAAAAAAAACTTGTTTTCATGGAGAGCCATTGATTCAATTAAAAATGAATGTAACTGTTCCCTCCCCCCCCCTCTTCCCCTCTCCTTACATCTATAAAACAACAATGATCATATAGTAAAATGTTATCAACGTTTCCTAAAAGTTCCTAGTTATGAACATTTAACTATAGTTTGTGAAGCGTGTATTGAAATAATCAGCTGATTCAGAAAGGGCAACAATTCGGCTGAAAGAATGTGTCAACAGCTACTTGCTTACGTTGAGCTATGCGTTACCGTCATACACAGAAATATTATTGGTGTCAACCTAACACAAGTTTTGTAAATTGACCCAATTAATAATATAATATTAATATTGCGGGGCTGGGTTGCATCAATCGTAGTTCAGTTTTTGGAAAGATTAGCCAGTGTACTAATGTACTGTCACTCAGGGGACGCCCGAATTTACTATTCGTACATCCTTTCCGTGGAGGCTCTTTCCATGTCCCGATGAGAATAGGGGAGGGTGATTGTGAGTATGAGGGCATCGAACCAGTGGAAACACTTACAACTTAACTTAAGCCTAACTAACCAAACCTTGGTAAATACCCTAAATACTAGCCGTGAATTGAACTCGGGACCCCTAGACTAGTAGCCAGGTACAGTGACCACTACACCACGGGGTCGGTTATTTCCCTAAGGTAAAGTGGTTGGTTACTAGTGTACACATTTTTAATAAGATTATTGAGTAAAAAAATACATCTCTTGTCAGTCATAAGTCTGAGGAAAATGCAAAGGAAATTATTGACTCTCTAAGCTACTAATGTAAATATTGATAACCTGGTGAGATTGAGAGGGGACAGCCAGCGGTCGACACTGAGACAGATGACGTCATATTAAGGGTTGGATACATTTTTAAAGTTTTGAAATTTGCTTGACTTTTCTATTTTTTCTCAGGCCAAAATATATGCATTTTCACATAATTTTTGTATTACAAAGTATAACTAAAATAATCTCGCAATTTCCATTGTTTTATATTAAACTGTCGTCAAAAAAACTATTAACGACAAATGTATTAGTACAGTACTATTCTCGGAATCACATGAATTATAGACAGAACTGTTTTAACACACGCTCTTCTACTTCGTATTTAATAAATTATTGCAAACATATCTAAAAAATCAGCTGGTTTTCTTTCTATTAGATTAGGGATTGGCATCGAACATGTCATCGATTAACATACTTGAACAGTTTATAGTTCTAATTTTAGAACTGAAAGCTATGAAACATTATTATGTTGGCATATTTTCATGATCTGTATTTATGAATTTTGTGCATACGATTTGTTTGCATTGATACGGAATTTTTTGATTAATTTGCTACGAATACAATTTTGTTACAACTATTTGATTAAAAAACAACACTTTTTTTCTCTACAACGGAGTCATCTCTATTGAATATTGACTTTTAAAAAAAATCCTTGCAAATTAAGGTTTTAAACTTTGAATCAAATAATTTTAAATGAAATATTTTATAATTAAATGCTTTTAAATTTAAATTTAATATTAGACTAAATTATACTCATTAAAACAATCTATTCAAATCAAAAATAAGTTCAATAAACCGTGTCCAAATAATGAATACATTTTAAATATTATGAGATTCGAAAGGTTATACAAGTCAAATATTGGAATTGTACTAACTTCTTTAAAAAGTTAAATCATTCAAATGTTTGATTTTTAGATTCGAATTGTGAGTTAAAATTTATCTTCGCACAGTATTTAAGTATTTAATTTGCCATTTATCCCCAGCTTGAACCATTGAATAGAAATGGCGATGATATATAGATCTCAATACATATATATATAATTTACGAATACATCGATGAATTTATATAAGTATCCGATATAAGCATCAATTATCAACTATCGATATATTTAATATATCGGACTACTACTATTTAAGGCTTGTTATCCAAAATAAATACAACTATTTCTATTAAGCGAGTTGATTTTCTCTCTATATTTTTATGTTTGCTATTTTCAACATCTAAATAAAACATTAAAAAGTAAAGGGGCGAAGCCTACAGAACAGCAGCAGTTCCAGCTCACCCAAAACAATGCAATTTCAATACAACAGAAACAACCGATACATCGATATAATTCGATCGATACATCTTAACTTTCGATAAATAAATATGATATCTTAAGACTGAAGTCCCATTTCCCAACCATGAAGGAGAAAGAAGCATGGCCGGCATTATCATAACAAAACCCTCATGCCCACGGCCACTTGACGCCGGCTTTTAACCTCCTGGTGACGTCATGCGACGTTGCCACGTCTCACGGTCATTATTTTCAGCCGTACTTTACACACAAACACGGCACGAAATTTCTTCGATCAAAGTATTTATACTTATTTTATGATCACAAGCAAAAGGTATTTGGAGGAGAAAATTTAACGATTTTTTCCTCCTCTTTAATTTTGGGTATTTTTTCTAGCATCGCACCCGGCTCGGTGGCGTAGTTGGCTAACGCGCTTGTCGTGTTGAGCTCGACAGATGAGGATGGGGAGATCGAGGTTCGAATCTAGGTCGGGTGAACTGGGGGTGGTTTTTCCTAAATGGTTTTCCACTCTTCCTCCACGCAAATGCGGGTTCACTTCCTCTAATTCAACCTACCCAATTCCTAATCCATTAGAGTAATTAGTACTTAAAGCGTACAACCCGAACGGGTAGTAAGACGCGGTGCTAAATATTATTATTATTATTATTATTATTATTATTATTATTATTATTATTATTATATGCTTAGGTACTGAGAGTGAGAAACCATTTAGGTAAAACCACCCTCAGTATACGCGACCGGGATCGAATCATCGGAAGTCTAATCTTTTGCGAGAGTAGCGCCTTAGACCATGCAGCCAACGAAACGGGTAATTTTTGGGTATTGAACGTGACCAGTGACCAGTTATATCGACACACAAATTACAAACTAGCTTACCGGTACTTCTAAAATTGACAAAGCACCCGGTCATGCGAACGATAATAATTCATCACTG
This sequence comes from Timema californicum, assembly GCA_902141385.1. Lineage (NCBI taxonomy): Eukaryota > Metazoa > Arthropoda > Insecta > Phasmatodea > Timematidae > Timema > Timema californicum. The sequence continues at coordinate 23,591 of CABFOW010001156.1, read as the reverse complement.
TGAAAGAGAAGTCACAATTTCACCTATGATCCATTTATCGGCTGTGCCGGGAATCGAATCCGGGAACCCTCAACTCAGTAGGCGGACGCGTTAACTATATACCAATATCCATACACTCATTGAATTTTTTCTAAATTTCAGCTTAGTATAATTCAAAATAATATCCTCGGCGTCGGTTGTACTGGAATCGATCTTGAGTCCTCTAGATCTTGTCAGCCATATTAACCACTCGGCATATTCCTTTAGACACTGATATTCTATTTTTTTTAAATAATTAAAAAGTTGGTGTTTACCGTTTCTCATCCCTACCTTCCTTTTAAGATAGTCAAAATTTATCCAAGTTTCCCCCTGAAACGCAGTGACAAAAAAAAAAACTCCTTGGTTTTGCCTACCAGTCTAAGGTACCCATACCTCTCTATCCACTAATGGAGTGTGATGGAGTTACCATTCAGTGAGAAAAAGTGTACTTTAATACACGAACACACACAGAAAAGTGCTGTTTTGTCGTTGCAGGGCGCCTACAAAGAAAGTCAGAAGGGTTTCCCTTTAGCGTAATTAGTACATAAGTGTATAATCCGAACGGGTGGTAAGACAAGGTGCAAAAAAAAAAATTGATACAAATAACATATTGATATATATACAAAAACATCGATATTTATATCGAAGTTTTATCATCTGATATATTTATTAATTTATCTATATATTTCATTAGGGCTTTGTGAATCAAAATTAGGCCTAGTTGAAGTTTTTTTTTCTTTTTTTTTATTAGTATAATTTTTTGTCTTCTATTTTTATTTAACTTAACTGCTATTTTTAACAACTAAATAAAGCATTGAAAAGTTAAAAGCGGCAAACAATTGGACTACATAAACTCGGCCATCTTAAAAAGTCACCGTTCTAGTTATGGCGTCCTCACGAATATTGGCCCGCGATGGCCTCCAATCATCGTAACCCTTTCCTTTGCCGTTATTGCCCGGCGATTTTAGTATCATGCGTTGAATTTATTCAGACTAATTAACTAGTGATATGAAATAAACACAGCGCTAGTGCGGTGTGGTTGTCAAATAGAAAGATACAAAAAGTATTTATGTTAAACAAAACAAAATTACTGGCTGGATAAATATAAAATCATACCCAAAATAAATATTTAAATTTGGGAAAAAGATATGAAATATAGAAATGAGGATCATTACAAAGAACACCCAAACCAATGCAATTAAATATATCGGAAACAAGCAATATATCGATACAAGTCAACCGATTTATCGTAGATTTCGAGATATACCTTGCGATATATCAAATTATAAATACATCGATATTTTAAGGAAAAATTCCATCCATATTATGATAAATGTCTTGTGACTATACCCTGATTTCGGTTGGAGGAACAGCAGATAAAATTAAAACGTGTTTCTTTACGGTCAACATTGATGACATTTCAATGAACATTGATAAAATTTCACTGTATTATTTGTTTTATTTTATAGATATTGATAATATCAAATGCGACAGCTGCAGATAACATAACTTGATGTGTGAATATATTGAAATTGTTTTAGTAACCAGTTTCTGTCAGGATGTATCATTATATAATAATAATAATAATAATAATAATAATAATAATAATAATATAAGCACTGCGTCTTAATACCAGTTCGGGTTATACGAACCTTTGCTAATGTGTAATGGTAGGGTGATTGGGAGATGAAATACAGTTTAACGTGTGATCCAAAACCACGGTGAAGGCCTGGCATTCCCCACATTCACAATTTGTGATTAATACACGTCTTGTCAGAGGTGAAGGAAGGGTTGGAAAATCAGATAAATTTATGCCGGGACTGAGGATTGAACCCCGGACCCCCAGCACAGAAGTCCGACACCTTACACCTAGACCACCCATTTTATAATAGATGCATAGTTCGCGAACGATTTAGCTACAAGATTTAGTTCGCGAACGAATGAGCTACAAGATATAGTTCACCAACGTTTGTGCTACAAGATATAGTTCACCAACGTTTGTGCTACAAGATGTAGTTCACGAAATAGTGAACTATTCTTTATAGATTCATTAACTTCTCATCCTAGCGAACTGAATCACTTCAAACTGTTCCGAAATCGGCCCATCTCTACTCGCCAGTCCTCGGTCAGACGTGAGTGATCATCAGATATCTCGTGAGGTCAAACGGTGTGTGAGTGCGTGCGTCGGAAAAAAACCACACCGGACAATCCTTGTAAAAAGAGGTTGACGCAACCAGCTTCTCTCCCCTCAGGGCCGCTTGTAAGAAATGGGTTCAGGGTTGATCCCTACTCGTTCCCCTCTTCAGGAAGTTGATCACGTATTTTGCGGTCGCGCGTGTTGAGGCTGTCATCGCGCCTGCGCATTAACTTCAACAGGTCCGAGAAGACCCTGACCTTAGCCACCTTTGTTGTTTTATCATCAGTGATTTCATATCCACCCGGACTACGCATTTAATAACATTGATTTATCAATTATGAAGAAGGTAGAAATTTAGAAGAGGAAATGAACAATTGAAAGAAATAATGGTAAGCCATTTAGATAAAAGCACTCTCAGAAGACCATCCTAGAATTCGAATCCCGACCTCCCTGTCACCGACAAACCAGACTAAACAAGCTTGGCGTTTAGTTCGCATGACCACAGGTGCGGGTTTTTCCAAGTTAAGTTAATTTTTAATTTGTGGGCAGATAAAACTTTTTTGTAGGGGCACTTAATCCGCGCTGGTGGCCCTGATGGGTTAAGGCATAAGACTCTCATTATATTTGGTCGCAATTGACGAATAAGTCGGATTTCGAGTCCTGAAAGGGGGCATCTGGGATGATATCCCCTCACGTAGTTTTTATTGCAGTTTTAGCAATATCTCTTCACGCTAGTGTGGGTGCACTTTGTCTAAGGCGACACCCTTTTTCCGTCGATATCGCTAATAGAATCGGTTCATGGTAGGTTTTTACCTGGATGATAGTTCGAAAATCATAATATGTTTAGGTTTTGGGTTGCCAACACTTGTAAAAGATCACTGTTTTGTTATAAATGTCAAGTTTATTAATTACCTGTTATATTTTACATTTAAAATAACGTAAATTTAGGTTTTCTCATACTATTTCATTATTTTTAATCATTTATTTCTATCCAACTAGAAACAATATTTTAAACATAATTAAAAGTACTTATTCTTCGGTTTGGAACGTTATTGATAATGTGCAATATAGTGCTTAAATTAATAGCCATTAATACAGCCATTTTATTTACTTAGAAAAGAGAAAATACTTGTAATATTTTATATAAAATAAATGAATTTATGATTATTTTATCGTATTTCAAGATATTTAACTGGATATATTTGTATTCACTCCGTGGGTGCAGTATTGTAAAGAACTTGTTTTCGTCACGTTCAATCACACGGTTTAAAATCGTCAAGTCGTCATTTTGAAGCTATATTGGTTAGAAATGTTTGTTAAAGTGATGTGAATATTATTATTTTTAAATGGAATAAAACTATAAATAAGCTTTGTGTCCGACCTCAAATAAATATATATATATAATATTGGCCTAAATTACTGTGGTTAACTACCACATTCATATATTACCAACTGTTTTCATTACAGTTATCCAAAGTGATAGATGTTGGCTGTTGGCGTAGTGATATATTAGGGACTACTTTTAGTAACATTTTGATCTGTCATCCAAGTAAACTAAGGTCGTGAATTGGTTTTAACTCTCGTGAACGAGTTTAGTTTAGGCTTATATATAAAATTGGTATCTTCAACAAAAGGTGTATAAATAACTTTTTCTAAGGGATAGGAATTAAAAAAGGACATATAAAAAGGATCTGCACCAGCATTCACTTTAAAAATAATGTGGAAAAACTACAATATAGAATAACAAACAATCAATACACCGAGCCAAAATATGAATTAGTATTCGAATTTCCACCCTACCAAATCAATAGTCAAGACGTCATCCTTGAACTAAGATTGTAACACGATCTAAGCTAAGGGAACAAATACGATGAGGAGGGTGGAATCTAAAGAATTGGACTAGCGTTCCCTTGGAGAAGGGTTGAGAACGGTAGGTAGGTTTTTCAGACGCGCTAGTCGCTAGTTTAACTATGAAAATGACGTCACGGAACTTCAGATAGAGATGAAAGTTTCCCGCGGTGACAATACTAAGTAGGTGAGGGGACTAGATTAGGGAGGCGACATCTAGAGCTTATCTACATAAAGCCTTCAAACAATATGTTGGAGGTTGGAGGGGAAGCAAAAGTTATTATCATATATTTAAGCCACCCTAAAAATTATTATAACCATCCCATCCAGCGGTTTTCAACTGATGGGCCGAATAAGTTTGGAAGAAGATACAAAAGTAAGATAGTAATTTTTTTTAGGGAGTAATAATAATAATAATAATAACACATTTTAAATCCATGACCAACATTATTTTTAAAACCAAACAATTATTTTTAATTTTTTCTATTGAAATTTTAAACACAGATTTTAATACTAGTTTTTTTAAATGATAAAATATATACTTAAAAAACAGATGGTGTGCCTTAACAATTTTATCGAATTGTTCGGTGTTCCGTGAGTTTAAAAAAAGTTGAAAATATGTAAGTTTTAGTATTTATTAATTTATAAAATTTCAATAATATTAAAAAATATACTTATTCAATATAATTGTTTAGAAATCATTTAAAAAATGCTCCAAAATTACTACAAAAAAAAAGCACAAAAAGAAAATTTGACCTAGAAATAAAAAAGGACAGATAATTACTAAAAAAACACCTAAAATACGTTTCCACAATCAGGGGATAATAAACAGAATTTATGTATACATGAGCAATGTCTGTGATGTACCAAAAAAAGATGACACGTAATCAAAATCCGGACCATGCTATCAATATATTAAAATTCTAACAGTGCTGACCTCAAACAAATATAAATATGAATAAATGGTTCCACCCACTGTCTTCAACTGTAGAAAAAAAAAAGATCCTGAACAGAGATTAGAGAACTAAACCTTTGAAGATTGAAATCCTTTAACTAAAGGTTGGACATCCCTGGGTTGAAACAAAATAAATAAATATATATAAAAAAGTAAAAGTAGTGGGATCTTCCACAGGTAGCTTAGTAATAGAAGGCAGGAGAAGAAAGTTGAAAGGTTTGGATTGAGCTCTGTCATAAAAAGGTGTAGTGCTGTGAACTGGAAAGAGGGGGGAAGCCGGGGGAGGGGGGGCAGCATGATACCCCCTTCTCTCCTAAGCTAAATCACGAAGTGGCACCCAAGTTCAAGAACACAGGGCCGCGGGACCGCCTACAAACCGGTTCCAGGCACGGGCTTCTGATAGTAATGTGTGGTGTGGTCACGAATATAACCGTGGCTACCCTCTTCAACAGACAGAACGCACTCATCTAGGACTCGTACGATATACTTTGACAGTAATTCACTCACCTAGACTTCAATATATACTTTGACAGAATTCACTCACCTAGACTTCAATATATACTTTGACAGAATTCACTAATCTAGACTTCAATATATACTTTGACAGAATTCACTCACCTCAACTTCAATATATGCTTTGACAGAATTCACTCACCTAGACTTCAATATATACTTTGACAGAATTCACTCACCTAGACTCCAATACATACTTTGACAGAATTCACTCACCTAGACTCCAATATATACTTTGACAGAATTCACTCACCTACAGTAGCCCCATGGCTTCTTTGGTGCTGACTGACAGCTCACAGCTGACTTCTGACAGTCAAGATTCAGGTATATACCTAAATTTTGACCGTCAGAAGTGACAGCTTCTAAACACATGTTTTTGCAGATTATATGGTTCAGCGTAGGAATATATAATTTGGTCAGGTAACTTTTCAAAGCCGTCAGCTGTCACTCAGCACCAAAGAAGCCACGGCGCTACTGTAGACTCCAATATATACTTTGACAGAATACACTAATCTAGATCTAGTATAGACCCGGTTAACTTTTACAAGCTTTCAGATTCGTAAGAAAATTGTAGTATAGACGAGGCCGAACGCTCAGGGTCTTATTTCTCAACATTAATATTAGCGGCGAGCATGCGCAGTTAAATTAAATTCTAAAGTTCACAACGCTTGGAAGTGTATCTCGTATTACGTCACCACAAGTAAAGCAATGAAATGAAACACGAAATATCTTTATTTTTTTCGCACTCACAGCCCTGGCGAAGCTACAAAAGATAAAAATAATAATTAGATTGTCATTGTTGTGTCATTAAAAAAAGTTCTCCTTTTAGTGCCGCTTCCACAGACAAGGAAAGTACTGGTTTGTGGTCGCGTCTTAACCGTTAAGGTTACTTGTATATGTACATATTACACTAATGTATACGGGAAGATAAGGTTATAATTTATATGAAATGTACCCAAATGTACATGGAAGGAGAGGGGAATACCACTAAGGAAAAAACCTCAGTATCCTCGACCGGGGTTCGAACCCCGACTATCCCATCATAGGCAAAATTTACTGCGAGAGTGACGCCTTACAACATTAAAATTTTTTAGAAAATTTTAAATATCAGTAGTTCAAAAACAGCCCTTTTTAAAGATTAATTTCAAAAGTGGTACCTTGGAATTGGTTTTTTAAATATAATTTTTATCTTCACCAATATAATAAGGTAGGTAATAAGGAAATTTACACACAGGTGATTTTTGAAAATTAGATTTTTTTAAGTTATGATCTAAGCAAGGTTGCTAAAAAAGTATATTTGGAGAAACTTTTTTTTAACAAGCCGATATGATTGTTTTTATAAGAAAAACATTCTCAAAATTTGTTTCTTAAAACCTTTTTTGAAAATTTTTGTTTAGAGCTATAGTTTACTATGATGAAAAAGTTTGCACGATTGCGTCGTTATCATTTATTTTAGAGTTAACCACAGACTGGATTCACTAAAGGGTGCAAATCTGCTCTGGTGCTAGTAAAGAAAGGGCGTCAAGACTCTCCCCAAGATACGCCTTTTTAAAAATTAAGTATCCATTTATCTATTCACAGAACAAGGAGCAAAATAGTGAGACGAACTACGGTGACATCACCATAATCATTTGCGCTTTTTTTTTCATCGTCCCGTGTGAATAATATACTAATTGCAATGTGATTGCTATTTTATTAAAAATACCTAGTGGAAATGGCAGGAAATACAAAAATTACTAAAAATTTTACTTATAAGTTGTAAGTTAAATTAAATTAGGCCTACCCTCCTCGGTGGCTTAGTTGGTTAACGCGGTAGATTCGTGTTAAGCTAGATTGCCGAGGACGGGGAGATCGAGGTCCGAATCTTGATCGGGTGAACTGGAGGTGTTTTTCCCCTAAATGGTTTCCCACTCTCCCTCCACGCCAATGCGGGTTCACTTACTATAAATTCAACCATCTCAGTTTCCTAATCCATTAGCGTAATTAGTACTTAACCGTATAACACAAACAGGTAGTAAGACTAGGTGCTATAATAATACTTTTTTTTTTAATTTGGCCTTTTTTTGTGTTTTTCAAACAACAATACTACTCATGATTTAAGTACTTCTCTATTATTATTGGATAAAAGCTTTCATTGCACTTTTAAAATCCTGGTAGAAACCTAAAAACACGTTTTTAAAATACTCATCTATACCTTATTTAGTAACAAGACGTCAATGGATTTAGTGTAATATGAACTTATTTGGAGCTAATAAGATAAATATTCCACAGTTTGTTGTTGCTTTGTTTTATATTAATTAAATAATAATATTTAGCACCGCGTCTTACTACACGTTCGGGTTATACGCTCTAAGTACTAATTACACTAATGGACTAGGAATTGGCAAGATTAAATTAGAGGAAGTGAACACGCATTCGCGTGGAGGGAGAGTGGAAAACCATTGAGGAAAAACCACGCCCAGTTCACCCGACCGAGATTTCGAACCTCGATCTCCCCGTCCTCAGCAGTCGAACTCAACACGACAAGCGCGTTAGCCAACTACGCCACCGAGGCGGGTATATATATATTAATTAAAGAAATGCCATAGTGCTAAATGTAAATACAACAATGCCACGTAAGTAACATCTTTGTTACCACTATAGCTAGATCGAAACAAATTGTGTGTTTGAAGTTTGTTTGGATCTATATAGTATGCTACAGTGGTAACAAAGATGTTACCTGGTTGGTATTGTTGCATTTACATTCAAATGGCGCGTGGGGATGTTCCAAATGAGGGGAAGATTGGAGTCCCACTCCCCCTTCTTGAGAGAAAATTTCTGTAATTTGACACTGTGGTAGGGAATTTTAGAACATATGAACATAATTCTGCGCTAGTTATATGAGTTTCAATAGCCAATTTTCGCAAAAACATAAATAAAAAAGGTTTATGGAAAAGGGACAAAAATAAAATTCAGTTTTAATTGAACACATTGAAAGGAAACATTATATTTTTTACAAGTTCAATGAACAGAACAAAATGAAAATAAAGCTGTTTAAGAGGGAACGGGGAGAAAATCAACTTTTTATAATTTGTATTTCCGTTAACTTGGATATTGATGATTCAAAGCTGTTAATAGCAAATTGTAACCAAATCACAAATACAAAGCTGTATTTTTTCGCTCATTTGTGGGCGACAAGGCATTTCCTTTATTATTATAAAACAAAACAACATTAAATAAAACAAACTGTGGAATACTTCTTTATTTCCAAATATTATTTTTATTTAGCACCGCGTCTTACTACCTGTTCGGGTTATACGCTTTAAGTACTAATAACGCTAATGGATTAGGAATTGCGTGGAGGGAGAGTTGAAAACCGTCTAGGAAAAACCAACCCCAGTTCACCCGACCGAGATTCGAACCTCGATCTCCCCATCCTCAGCAGTCGAGCTCAACACGACTAGCGCGTTAGCCAACTACGCCACCGAGGCGGGTATATTTCCAAATAAGTTTTGTATTCCACTAAATCCAAAGAGTGCTGGTCGGTTAAATTCATGCAATTGACATGATTTAACTTGCTTCAAAGATAGATTACGCTGATCCTCGCCTGAAAATACCTCGTTAACTCACCAGTGAGACGCGCCTCACAGTTTGAGAAACCCTGAACTTAAGGATATTGACGGTAGGGATGTGAGACGGAAAATTTTCCGTTTTGGACAATTTTCTGTAAAATGATTTCTACTGATTAAATGGATAATAACATTATTAATAATAATTAGTGGTAGTAATAGTAGTAGTATTAGTAGTATATTAGTAAAAAAAACACCTGCTTCAGCGACCACACGCGCTACTCTCGCAATATACAAGCCTGCCGATGATAGGAAGATCGGGGTTCAATTCCGGCCGGGTGCACTGAGGAAGGTTTTTCATAAATGATTTTCAATTCTCATTCAACACAAATGCGGGCGCACTTAATCTAAATTTAACCTTCATCATCCCTAACAAATTAGCGTAATTAGTACTTAGGCATAGAGCCTGAACGGGTAGTAAGACGCGGTGCTAAAAAAAATTAGTAGAACAGAAACAAATGAATGCGAGCCTTTGTAGACCCGTTATGTTCATAAGTCACATTTCAATAAAAAATTTTATCATGAATAAGTTTACTAGAATAATTTTAAGGTTAGCCTGACCCCCTTTCTTATACAAGTGTATTTTTATGTAACTCCTACACATGACCCAATCGCTCCAACACTGCAAGTTGGGTCGTGTGTAGGACGGTCGGGCCGAATTGCCATCATTTCCCTTGCAGCCGACTGGATATAGTTCTTTAAATATAGTTGTATGACTACATTTTTTCTCTCTGTAATAACCACTTTTCAGCCCAACATTTTCTTTTTCGTATTTGCGTAGCATTTTGTGGCAATAAAGCTCAACCTATACAGATTTTTTTTAAATTATTTTTATTTATAGTTTAACCCCTCCACCGGAAGCAGCCACTGCAGAAAATTTTCCTATCAAAAATTTCTCAGAAAAATGTAATCTCTAGTTGCCGGTCAACCTTACGAAGCCCATCCTATACCGACAGATGCAATAACTTCCTGCTACTTTATCACATTTTAACAGTCGCGTAGTGTCACAGTCGCTTGCCTACTCAGCTCGGGAGATAGGGGGCAGACGACCTTACGACAGCCGGATACA
>CABFOW010001156.1:0-13400 GCA_902141385.1 Timema californicum | reverse complement strand
AAAAAAAAAAACCCCACCACACATGGCAATAAACTCGTATCTTCATAATGACGTCATCATGTTAATATGGAGCGACAACTACCACCCATCACCCCCACCCCCACTTCCCCCAACCCGGATTATTTTTAGACTCCACTTCACTTTGACATCCCTAGACAATGTGGAGGAACCCGTCTTGCGTTTATTATTTCTCAAGTATGCAGAACGTTGACGGGGATATAAGGGTTCGGATCTATGCAAGGCATATTGAGATTCCATCCCCCCACCCCCATTAAATGGTTTTCCACTTTCCTTCCATGCGCATGCAGATACGTTTCCTCTAAATTATACAACCCTCATTCCTACTACATTAGCGGAATTTTTATATATAAATATATCAAAAGATAATGATGGAGATAAAGTATGTAGACTGCAGACTAGGAAAAGGCAGGCCAAGAGATAGTTGGGAGGAGCAGATAAAAGAAAGTGTGCAAGTGAGAGGATAAGAATGAAAGCTATAAAAATAGTGAAAGTAGAGAGAAAGATGGAGGCATTTGAATGAACTGACCTGACTACGGATTTGAAGTTCAGTTGATGATGAAATATATAATTATAATATGCAAACCCAGAAGAATGGTGAGACGCAGTGAAAATAAAAAAATATAGAAAACCCGCACCGGAGGACACGCGGTATAAATGTCAAGCTCATGTAGTAGTTTTTTCCAGTGACGAGTAAATAGTGGTTCGAAACCAGACCAGGTGTAGTGCGAGTGTTTTTTCCTAAATAGTTTCATGCTCGTCTTCCAAGAAAGTGCAGGTACATTTCCTGTGAATATCAATATTATCATCGCAGATTTGTGTGGATAAATGAGTATCGACCGGACGGGTAGTAAGGCACGGTGCGGAAAAAAAAAATATATATATATAGCACTGGGACATGCTGCAGACGTCCAGAAATCCCGCGTTATTTACGAAGGAACTTGTTATTTCAAAATATGGATCGTACCAAAATTTCCCAGTAGTAACCAAAGTAAATGGTTATAAACAAATATCTGGCCTTCTCCAAACAAAGTGTTTTTAATAGGGCCACAAAGTATCATATTTTGATGTTTGAGGATCGTTTTTAGTGGTTTCGATACTCCAGTATTATAATTACCATAAGAAATGCCCCAATGTGAGGAATTTGCCCTTAATTTTTTTAATTTCTAGTCTAACAGAATAAATGATATGATAAAACCAAAGCCTCAATGATTTTTTGTTTGTTTTCTCAAATATTTAAAACCTCACCAGCGATCGAACCAGTGACTTAGGGTTCGGCCAGACTAACAAGCGTGTGAGCGAGCGACTGGGTGGCCAAACTAGCGAGCGAGTGCGTGATTAGCAAATAGCTCTCGATAGTTGTTGACAAGGAGGCAAAAGTTCGAATCTTGGCTCAGTGAACTGAGGGTGGGTTTTGACAAGTGATTTATTGTTGTGGTTTTACCATCCTCTTTCCACAATAATGGTGATTCTTATTTGTAAAGGCCTGCTTTGATTATAATATTGAAGTATTTTAACATATCAGTTTTACATTATATACATATATATAGGTATGGTTTATGATCTTACCAATTAAATTAGGCCGTTAGTAGTAAGAGTGCCAAACCTATCGATAGTAATAAAAATGTCAAAATGAGAAGTTTTCCTAGCACTCAATGAACCAACCTACAATAATATTATCAGCGCCTGTAAACTAGACTGTACCGGCTCCAGCACGCGCTCCAGTCTGGCCACCTCTCATTACAACCAATATGTTCTATTTTATATTTTAGTCGCTCGCTCACCCAGTCTGGCCACCTCTCATTACAACCAATGTGTTCAATTTTATATTTTAGTCGCTCGCTCGCCCAGTCTGGCCATCCCCTTAGAGACCTATAACCGTAAGAGGGGCTAGGTTTAATCCAAGAAGATACGTTTAGTTTGATTTCCTATACACACTCTCAACAATATTTGTCATGAGCATCGCGGAATTTGAACAGGCCTTTTTTTATCTTCATTAAAAGAGTTTTTTTTATATCAAATTCTGTTAAGTATTTTAACAACTGTAGGGATCACAATGTGTAGAAAATTAAACTAAACGTACCTACGAGAGAAATAATTTACTTGTTTGACTAATATATTTGTTTTTTGTTATAAAAACTTGATACGATTAATCTCGATATCGTTCACTATCGATTCCGATTTTCCTTGCGTTGTTAATAAGATCTCGGTTGGAGGCTTTATTTTATAAAACGAGTAAAACCATATTTAAGATAATGTTCATTATTTAAATTCTTATTTTATTAACAAGGCCCCATGGCTTCTTTGGTGCTGACTGACAGCTCACAGCTGACTTATGACAGTCAACATTTAGGTATTATACCTAAATGTTGACTGTCAGAAGTGACAGTTGCTAAACACATGTTATTTCAGATCATATGGTTCGGCGTAGGGAAATATAATTTGTTCTGGTAACTTTCCAAAGCCATCAGCTTTCAGTGAGAACCAAAGAAGCCATGGGGCTACTGTACCGTCTCATCTTGGTGACATTTCCCTTACACGGGTGACTAATAAACACCACCCAAAATGTATATTAAAAAAACTGGCCATGATCTCGAGCGGCCAACTTCGCCCAATAGCAGGAATAACTGTAAAAGATAGCTTCTACCTGGTACAGGTCATCCATCCATTAACCACGTAAATCTTTTTTCTTAACTTCTTTTTACCCTCCCTCCATGTAACACCAAGTAGACATTTAACCTGACGCTGTCTCTCCGAGCAATCTAAAATAGCCTCCCCTAATAGCTGACGTCAGAGACTCCTCTCACATCATGGATTCTCTGCCTTCTGGTTGGCTGGACAATGGCGTCCCAAAATGCATTAAAAAAATTGTGAAACTTGCTTGAACGGAAATAATCTGCCAACTCGGTGGTTATGGAACATTGAAAAGAGGCAGGGGTGACTTTCTCCCTTTGTTAACTGTCTCGTTTCAGACCCAGTAAGATAATTTAGCTAAAATAAAAAAGTATTTACTTTTAAACTGTCTGAAAGCTTAAATATGTTAAAATAAGCAATAAGTGACTAAAATAATAGTCTTCAAAACTGCACTCTCATCCTTGGATAAAGTATGCAGAGAAATGCTAACAGCCTTTTTTTATACGAACACAGATTAATGGAAAAAGTACAAACCTTATCCTTGAATTTCAAACAAAAAAGGGGCTCAAAATTGATATTACAATAGGCATATAAATGAGAGTGGGGGAAAAAAGAAGTTAAGATCTAAATTTATGTATGTGTCTATAAGAACATAGTGTTTCTTAACATTAATTTTGTTCTTGGAAATTGACGCTGAAACTGAAAGCGTATTTATACGGGGCCAATGTAGTGGCTGACGAGCACCAGTCACTTATGGCAGCCAAAGCATGATTTGTGGGACAGTCGAAGTAGAAATGGCGACGCGTGAGGATAATAAACTGTTGTTGCTTCTTCCGTCGAGAGAGAAAAAAACGCAGCTGAAACCGAACAATGCATATTCCCTTTGTTGGTCGAAAGATCATCAAAAGGACTTTACCATACGCTATATAAAGATTCTAAACACGGATGATGATTTTTTTTTTCTTCTTCGATACTTTAGAATTCCAGAAACTCGTTTGATGAATTATTCTAAGATGTTAAGTGCAGAATTATACTAGTAGATTAATGGCTCACAGCCCCACAATGCTCGATAGACTGATTTACAATAAGATGGTTGGCGTCAGTGGCTCCGTCTAAGCGCACCGATGCAAAACAATGGTCCGCTAGTATTGGCTCTATCTCGTCACGGGGCCAAAGGTAGCAAGGGTGAGCTTCTGCCCATCTACCCTCGCCAGAATGAGACAAATTGATCCTGTGTGAGGCTGTGGCGCGCGTCAGCCACTAAAAGTCGCCCCGTGTAAATACGCTCTAATGTTCGTTTAGATATTATTTGTCTTGACGCAACTCTGTGTTAACTTGACATTTAAAAAGGAAATGAAGTGAGCTGCTTTATTATTATTATTATTATTATTATTATTATTATTATTATTATTACTATTATTATTAGCACCGCGTCTGACTACCCGTTAGGGTTATACGCACTTACGCTAATGTGTAATGGTAAGGTGATTGTGAGATGAAATGGAGGACCTACAGCTTAACGTGGGATACGAACCACGGTGGAGGCCTGGCATTCCCCACATTCACAAGTTGTGATTAATACACGTCTTGTCAGAGGTGAAGGAAGGGTTTGGCAATCAGATAGATCTGTGCCGGTACCTAGGATTGAACCCCGTACCCCCAGCACAGAAGTCTGATACCCAGAGCCCTGCGTTTGTGGAGTTCGCGTTAATTCGCGAATGTTAGATATGGCATTTTTTCTTTCAGATGTTCACATTTCAGGTTACCCTGATTGCAAATATATGCTCAGAATTGTCACGATAATTCGCGAAATCGGCGTTTTAGCGCGATATTCACGATTTTAAATGATGGCCGCGATAATCGTGATTTAGTCGCGATTTTCGGCATTCGCGCTAATATTTAGGGATATTGAAAAATAAAAATTGAAAGTTTTGATGGAAGAGAGTGATGGCATCGAAAGTTTAAAAATTGAGAATGTGCTGCTAGGGCTGAAGACATACAGTATGTTCAGTGACTTCGCAACAAAGTGTTTGCAAGCGTTGTGGCTGCCGATTTCAAATGCAGATTCAGAACGATATTTTTCTAGGTATAGTTTAGTAGTAACAGACCGCAGAACCACAATGAAAGTGGATAACATTGTTACCAGCTGCATGTTGCAGTTTGGTGATGTTGAGTAGTTATTTTGTATTTTTCTAGCCTAAATTGAGATTTAAAAATATAGTCACAATTTTTGTGAAGTAACAAGATGATTTTTGTGTAATAATTTGTCTTTGTGACTTATACATACTTTTCCCAGAGCAGCTGCCGCTAAATCTTACTTTTTTAATAAGTTGACAGCAAATTTTTTTGCGGACTAGTGTTTTTTTTACCGTTTTGTCCAAATAAAATGTAATTTTTGGTTTTCACTTCAATATGTTTAGTTTACCTGTTTCAAACATTGTCCTGGAAGTCTAGTTTTAACCCAACAAAGTCACCTTAATCACGAAAGTTTGGTAAAAACCACTTTTTTAATGCTTTTGTCTTAATTCGATAATTTCGTCGCAAAAATAGGATTTTTGTAATTCACCGCTTTTAGGAAACTTAAAAACGAAATTGGGCTTTTTTATTCACCATAAAAGCAGGGCTCTGCTGATACCTTACCCTTAGACCACCAGGTCACCTTTTTTTCAATAAATTTTAATTCATTGTATACCAATGTTAATTGTCAATTATTTCCCAATATTAATTTACACCTCTATGTTAATAATTACCAGCACTTTATAAATTTCATGAATTTTTAATTGATTTTATCAATGCGTCTTACTACCTGTTCAGGCGATAGGTAAAATTGTATGAAAAAAAGAATGGTTATTCCTGCGAGACAAAAAGTTGACAAATCTTACGTAAGCAAGAGGGGGTGTCAGGCATTTGCTTATTTTGGCTCACAAGGGGCTGAGGAGTTAAAAATGGACCAAAATGTGCTTACGTATTACTTGGAACGCCCCCATATGCCTATAGCCTGAACAGGTAGTAGGACGCGGGGGTAAAATAAGCTAGCATACAGTTCCATCCCACCTCGGGACGTCAAATGGGACGATCAAGTGTCTCCGGGTTCTTAGTCCGGCTGAAAGAGAAAGGGAACGCGGTTAAGAAAATGACCAGCATTGTTTACCGAGGTATTCTGAAGGCAAACGGAAGGGTGGCGACAAATTTAATTTTCACACTGCACGGTCGGTTGAACACTTTTGTTTTACGTAACAGAACTAAAACCATGGAAAGAAAGGCTAGACAATGGAGGGAGTTCCCCTGAATGAGAATGCGCAAAACAACTTAGTACTTCCTTTAAACAAGCTACCCCAGCTTTACTCCTTAGAATAAACCGCTGATTTAATGTATGTGTGTGTTTGTGCACCACGTTTTACTACTAGTGTAGGCCTGTGTACTAAATACATCAATGTGTTAGGAATTAGGAAGGTCGAATTGAGAGGAAGTGTACACACGCATTTGCGTGGAGGGAGAGTGGAAAACCATTTAGTAAAAAAACACTCATAGTACAGCCAACCTGTATTAGAAATCCGATCTCATCTTCAAAAGTCTAGTATATTGCGAGTGTAGCGCCTTAGACCATACAGCCACTGAAGTGGGTTAAAAATTTACAGCTAATTGGCTAGGGACGAGAAAAGTATCATTTATACGATGTTTATCCGCATATGTGCAGGAGAAGAGTGAAAAAAAAATGTAATAAAATCCATCTTAAATTAATTCAGCCGGTATTTGAACCCCGGCCTCCCCACTATCGTAAAGCCAGGCCTTATACCACCGATGACTGTAAGCCACTAAAAAAATTGTCGCACGTCCTAATTAAAATTACAAAAAAGATTGCTGGAGTCAAAATCGGGACGTCTGGTAGGAATGGTCTACCCGCTTTGGTGGTCACGTAATCTAGGGCATCACTCTCGCAAGAGATTAGACTGCCAATAAGGAGAAGGTCGGGGTTCAAATATCGGTCAGGTGTATCGAGGATAGAAAAAATCCCCACTATATTCATACAAATAAGGGCACACTTCCTCTAAATTTAACCTCCTTCGTCTCTAGCCCAATAGCGTAGTTAGTATAAAAAGCGTATCAACTGAATGGTAGTAAGAATCGGTAGTAATAATAATAATAATAATAGAAAAATTATGTTCCCACGAAAGAGGAGCAATAGCACGGTAACAGGACCTGTCAGGAAGCTTCAGACGCATGTGTCATTCACGTCGAGGATACTAAAGAGATAAAAAGCAGCTGTGAAGCAACTGTTCAAGGGAAACAAAAGAGAATCTGCGCCAGAGATAAGGGCGCATTGTGCTTGTTCAACTTCCGGCGTCCGCCTTGTCGTAAGTCGTTTCAAGAGCCGCTGTAGTTAGTCCGCACCACTTGTACAAACAACCGTCTACCTTCGCAAGCATTTCAACTACAGTAGCCCCGTGGCTTCTTTGGTGATGACTGACGGCTCACAGCTGACTTCTGACAATCATCATTTAGGTATACACCTAAATTTTGACTGTCAGAAGTGACAGCTGCTAAACACACGTTTTTGCAAATCATTTGGTTCGGCATAGAGATACATAATTTGTTCTGGTAACTTTTCAAAGCCGTCAGCACCAAAGAAGCCATGGGGCTAGTGTACGTATAGTTAGCTCAGGAGAGACGGACCACCCACGATTAACACTAGATGATTTAAGGTCATTCGATCGTTAAAATTGTATTCCCTAATCTTAACAAGTGTATAATTATAAGCTACCAATGGTAATTAAAATACTTCAAATCATTACAGCATACGAGCTATAAAGGTTTAATTAAACTTGATATTTTATGTGTTTTTTTGCGTACCATTGTTAAGGTGAAGTAATTAATTTATGGGGTTGAAATTTAGTAGAACTATACGTTTCATATGAGGTATACACAATGATATATTTATTATTATTATTATATTAATATTATAAATATATCATTCTGTATATTATTATTATTACTATTATTATTATTAGCACCGCGTCTTACTACCCGTTCGGGTTATACGCACTTACGATATTGTGTAATGGTAGGGTGATTGTGAGATGAAATGGAGGACCTACAGTTTAACGTGGAATCCGAACCACGGCGGAGGCCTGGCATTCCTCACATTCACAAGATGTCTTGTCAGAGGTGAAGGAAGGGTTTGGTAATCAGATAAATTTTTGCCGGGACCGAGGATTGAACCCCGGCCGCCAGCACAGAAGTCTGACACCTTACCCCTAGACCGCCAGGTCACCACCATTCTGTACACCTTATATGAATGTCTAGTTATACTAAATTTCACCCCTATACATTAATTACTTTACCTTAATAATAGTACGCAAAAAAACATAAAATAGTAAGTTTGACCCCTTATAACTCGTGACCTGTAATTATTTGAAATAATTCGGTACCATTGGATCAATTATACATTATACACTTGCTAAAATTATGGAATGAAATGTTAATGGTCGAGTGACTTTAGGATTTTGACATCGGAAGATATCTTTTGGATTAAAATGGTATTCAAGATATATCCCGACTACATTTTTTTTGAGTTTTCAGGGTTATGTTTAACGTGGAGGAGGCGAGAGGATTATTTGTTACTTTGTTAACAGAAATAACCTCTGATCAATAAAGAATCCGGTGTATATAAATGGCTGCCGAGAATAAACATTTGATTGAATAAATCTTTATTTTCAGCAATAACAAGAAACAAATACAAACATGAAATAAGAATGATTATCTTTGAAAAGAACAAAGCTTGATGATTGTCTGGCACCCGTTATTTTGTTTAGCCTTAATATAGTTTTTATATGGATTTATTTACCAACTATTCATTTTTCGCCATTATTCTCCATCAAAAGAAAATAATTTTAATAAAATATAAAATGCGTATTAAGTAAAATAATAAATTAGAGCCACGCAAATGTGTTGAATGCATAAACTAGATTTTAATACCAGGATTACTTTTGATCCAAAAGGTATTCCGTTACGTATATCAAAAATATTTATAGAATAGACTAATCAGGAAAAAGTAGATGCATAGTAGCTTCAATACATTTTATGTCTCTCCTATGGAAAATTTCTGGGTGCACCATTGGTCCTTTAATTAAAATACTACCTGCTTCGGTAGTCACGTGGTTTACCGCACTACTTTCGTGTTAGACTAGACTGTCGAAGACGGGGATATCAGGGTTCGATCCCAGTCGGGTGCACAGAGGGTGGTTTTCCTAAATCTCTTTCCACGCAAATGCGGGTGCGATTCCTCTGAATTAAACCTCCCCAATCCCCATAGTGTAATTAGTACATAGGTCGAACGGGTAGTATGGCGCGGTGCTAAAATAATATAATTAAAATAGTAACAAACCTTGTCCACGACTTGGTACAACTTTCTCTTGCGAACTGCTTGCCATAGTTGTTTAAAGCAAACAAATCCAGTGACAAAGTGTTATTTGCCGCCATCCCAAAATACGGGATTGTTTAATTTATGTGTTCAAGGTTTCATGTCAGCATAATTTGGTCGTTGGGAGTGAAGGGAATCGCTTCTTAGAGTTATACGTTTATGTACTAATTACGCTAATAATAGGGATTAGGAAGGTTTAATTGATAGGAAGTGCACCTTAATTGGTCTAGAGGGAGAGTGGAAAACCATTCCTTAAAAACCACCATCACTACACCCGACAGAAATTCAAACCTCGATCTCCCCGTCATCAGCAGTCTAGTCTACTGCGAGAGTAGCGCGTTAGACCACGGGGCCACATAAAAGTGTTTCCTGCGTCAGAACAAGTGTTTATTCAAAGGAAAATGAGTAAATGGCGTACAGGCAGGGCGTGATATGTGGACGTCTTGAAATAGGCTTACCTCTACTTGAGCTTTTACTTAGCAAATGAAGATCTACAAATGGTGGGGGCGATTACGACAGTGAGCAGAAAACCTGATAGCTCATACATACTTTTATCATGTGTTTGACAACCTTCATTTGTTATTAGTTTAAATGTCTTAACAATTTTTGAAATAATTCCAATTGGAAATAAAAGTATCTGCAAAACTTGCCATCGATCGATCCTAACGTCAAGAAGATGGGCCTTCCATAAGGTACGTACGTACAGTTCAATTTTCATAGGAAGAACCTGATCTGGCAGCAAGAAAAATCTACGAGATCTACTTTCACGTATAAATACGTCAAGTCATGGTATCTGTAGCGGTCACTTTTGATAGATATTATAAGTACCAAAAGTAAAACAGTAACATGTTATCAATATTGACCTAGTTTTTTTCTCCTACCAGGCCCGTATCCAGCATTTTTTTTATGCGGCCGGGCCTCATTCATCTCAAGACTAAACAGCGGGGGGAGAGGGGCGGACGAACCTGATCTGCACGGAAAGAAAAATTAATCACAATTTCGTACAAAAATAATTATTTTGGAGTAGACCCATTCTTGCATTCACTTAATAATTGATATACTTTTTATTGGTCTAGTTTTAATAAAAAAGATACTATTTCTATGTACTTTAAAAACTATATTATATATATAAAACTAATACATTAATTTCTATCAGACGTCATAAACAAGTAAATTAGTTATTTGTGAATGCAAGCACGGTACAACTGTAATATATAAAATATATTTTTTTACGAAATGTTGACATATTTTTATCTCCGTGTGTGGAGGAATTCCTGAGTATAAGCCAACTTAGGCGACTTAGGGCGGTATGCAAGCATGCATAGTGAGTGAATGATTGGTGGACCGATGGTGTGGTCCCGAGCATACTAACGCTCCAACCTAAGATGACGCAAGCAAACCCATGCTAGTGTCAACAAAGCATCCACTTAGTCAAGTTTTTACATACGGCCCTGAGGCTGTAAATCAAGTGACTTTAGTCTTCCAGGCTCCAGTGCCAAACGTGATAAATATAAGCTGAAATTAACCGAAAGCAACGAAACACATTCGAAGGAAATAATGGAATAAATTTACACTCTTGGAACCAAAAATGTGTGTTTTAAACAAACCATCAATTTTAATTCAACACAATTTTATAATTCTTTAGATTTTTATAATAATTTTTATTTAGATTTGGGGGGAGTCTTCAGTCCCCCGAAGCACCCCACAACTGGATAAGTACCTGCCTCTTACCAGATTCCTGCTAAAGTTCAATAGTCACAAAAATAAGGCATTATTTCGATTGTGAAGTAAAGGGTTTGGGGGTGGGGGAACTTTTGAGTTAGTAGCCATTCTAAAAACATCAGGCTTCCTTGTTTTGACGTAGTAATTGGAAAGAGAAACTCGAATATTGTGTGTTGGTTAAAACTCACACGATGAGAGCATTGCTTACTACTGTAAAGATTTCTTAAGAGGATAGCATCCGAAGGCTCTATGTCATTTCTGAAGTTTCGCAGCCCGTGCGCGTGCGAGGGAGGTGGAGCTTACATGAATACGTCAGAGACAAGTCATCCAGTATATACTAATAGTTTTATCAAAATCGTGATAGAGCTGAACACATGAATGACACTGTCTTGGCTCCCCTATGCTGGCCTCTTAAGAATGCGGACATTCACGAATCCCTGTGCATCGCCATTCTTTTCAGTTCCCAACTGTATCTTCCACCTGAACAGGAAGCGGTGGTGGGTTGGTTTGTAATTTCCTTGGTCCGTGTCTTACTACCCGTCCGGACTAGCCGAGTATTTACACTAAATTGGTAAGGAGGAGGAAGGTAGAATGTAAGGGAGGTGGACCCACATTTATCATACAGAGGGATAGTATGAAATATTTTGAGAAAAAAAAACGGTGCACCCGACTAGGATTCGAACCCTGATCTCCACGTCACAAGCAACCCGGACGAGACGAATGCCTTTTGCCTTTATATATCATATTTACACAAATGGTGTTGGTGAGAAGGTAGGATTTATAGTGTATTCGGGTTTGCGCACGGAAAAGGAGAGCGAATTAAAAAAAACCACCTCGGTGCACCTGTCCGGGATTCGAAACACTGACCTCTCTGTCAGAAAACCAGAGAAGACAAAGAGTGGCACAGTGCCATGAAAAAAATATCGATACTTTACTAATATCAATATTTACACTTCGATACCGTTTATTCTGTTTCAACTTTTGTGGTCTTGGGGGTAAAGCGCTCGCCTCAGGGACCCGATGTTTGTGGGTTCAAGCCCGGCCGGAGTCAACGGATTTTTCTTCAGCGATACAATCCCGTAGAACAACTTCCTTCAGAGGAGAAATAGAGCCGTCCCGAGTCGATTGTGGCATTTAAAATAACCCTGGAAGGTATGTGAAAACACCTTTACCGGCAAAATTGGTAGGGTCATTTCACTCTTTCTCAGAGAAATCATCGTGTACTGATATAATCAATCAGTTCAGAAAGTGCACGTCAAATATCTTGAATAAATAAAATTAGTTTATTTTGCCCTCGATACTTTAACTCATATGAATACAATTATTTGGTTAGGATTTGTCTTTCTCTTAGTAATTTTTAATATATTTAAGTCCAGACTCTGATAGTCTTATTAATAATTTCTGCTATTGTGTTAGAAAATGAGAACCTTATAGTGTTGCGATTACATTATACTTATTATTTTACTGAAATAATGCTAAAAGACTACTATTGTAGTGCCAAATTTGTATTTATTATTATAAGTTCAAGTGTAAGTGTAGGCTAAGGTTAAGTGTAAGAAACAGCGCGGGCCTTAACTTATTAAGTCCAAAATCATAACAGCTTACAAGTGAATCTAAGAGTCTAGTGACACCATAAATGGCTAGTTTTTTGTCAAGTTATGAAAAAAATAAGAACAGTTATTTAATTCTAGGCGAAATTAAAAATGTTAATTCAAACATGTTTAGTTACCATATTAAAATGTACTATCTTTGCTAACACGTCAATATAATACAGCAGATGTGTGGAATGAATTAAACATGAACATCACTTAGAGAAGTTTCCATGGATTTTTCCCACGCAAGTAGAAAATTTTACGTTTCTCGGCCAAAAATATCAATTTTATTACAGTAGGTTACTCATCCAAGAAACTTGGTGGGGGAGATGAGAAACACCGTGGGCCGCCAGTTGGAAACTCCTGCTAAAGCTAATCTACGGTGGGAGTGTAGGTAAGTGACGGCTAGTAGAAAGAAGGTTCTTTCTTGCAAAAATTATCTGGAAGTATTATTAGAATCGTTTATTCAAACTTTTTATTGGTAAGATAATATGTGTAAGCAAATAATGCTTATTTCTGAATATGTTGACGTTAGTGACTTTCTGCCAATGTTTGCAATAAAGAATTTACTGTTGTGTCTGCCACTTACCACCTCTCCCGCCGTAGATGGGGTGTAGCAGTGTTAGATTCTGGTGTAGGAAGGACCTTACGTAAAATACCAACATATTTATTATTTTATAAATATTTATATTATCTACCAAAGGTGTTACCTGTAGATCACGTGACTTGACTCATGAATATGTGAAAGTATATCTAATAACTTATCTAGCTGTCTTACTATGGAGATTGAACTGTAAAGTCCAATTTTCTTAGGAATGGCCTTAAATATCATTTAGAAAAGTTACTAGATAAACTTTCACGTGTATTAATACGGTAAGTCACTTTTGTTGGACATTATCAATCCCTATATTATAACACCAATAATACAGTAAAATGTGCTAAACATATGTTTGTATCTTGTGAACTTTTTTTCCCAACCAAAAGCCAGCGTCAGCCACTGTCCGACCTGTCTT